>BGPR01006521.1:49611-79600 GCA_013235015.1 Araneus ventricosus
TGAGGTGCGTGTGTCGTAGTAAAAGGTTAATTGCTTAAAGTTAAATCCTTTTAGAAACCAAAGTATTTGTGGGTTGTCTTTGCACTATCTCCTATTTCAAATGTAGAATTTCAACTGCGCTGGCGATGCCTGCGGCACCTGAAGAGGGCACATGGCAGGTTTTTTTAATTTAAAAAAAATCATCCTATGGCTTCGCTAGCAGAGGGGGCCGGAACCTACTAGCTTCGCTAGTTCATTGAATGTGAGGAATCTGCGTTTTTTAATTACTGAAATGAAACAAAAAAAAATTGTGCTCGCGATGCATGCGGCATCTGAAATGGGCACAGGACAAATTTTCTTAATTTAAAAAAGCTTCCTACGGCTTCCCTAGTAGTAGGAGCCAGAACCTAGTAGCTTCGCTAGCTCATTGAATGTTAGAATAGTTTTGCTTAATCCCTTCTGGTAAGATTTAATCACTGTATGGTGCTGTATAGCATGGAAAACCAACAGCGAGCTATACTCGTCATTTTACCTGAAGAGGTTAATTTATCACATTTACCAATGATTTTTGATCAATGAGATCATATATCCATGTAATTAAGTACATTGACTGAATTTCATTGGTATTTATTCGTAATAACCGGTAAATGTTATAAATTCTTATAAATTATCCACTTTAGCCGGTTTATGCATAATCACCGGTTATTATGCATAATAACCGATTATCCACATTGACCGTAATTTAAATATATAAAACATACCTGACAGAGGTGGGGAACAAAAGATGTTCAATAAAATTTCTAAATAACATTCTGTATCCACCTTGGGTTAAAAGTAACCATAAATAATACACATAATACATAACATAAATAATAAAATATGCGAATGTCATATAATAATGTGTATGTAAACCCCCCGACAGGGGTGAGGAGAAAGAGCTGCACCCAAAATATCCACAAACCAGCGGGAGTGGTCTCCCCAAAACTTTCTCGTATCCGTCCTAACCTGTGTGAGGAAAGAATACACAGAGCGGCAGTAACATGGACGATTCACATGTGGGAAAAAATCATCCAAACTGCAGTAAAACACACCAAGAATCCATAACACAGGTGGAAAAAAAATAAGGCAAATGGCATTAAAGGAGTTTCCCTTGGTGCTCGCCAAAGCGAAAGGCGGATTCTCGCCAATACGCAAATGGCCTTGCCTAACGTAAAGAAAACCGTTATGCGATTTGAACGCCTTTTTTTCAACCGTTTGAAAACAAAATTGGACACAGATCTACAACTAAGATAAGAAGACCACATATCAATTTTTATTTAACTATATAGTAGGGTTAAGAAGTTATCGTGTTCACAAGTAGGCGAGTTTACAGACCGACACACAGTCAACCCTTTGACGGATTTAGTTCAAAATTTGATACGGACCCACATTCATAATGATAAAAATGTGTACCAAATTTTATCTATCTAGCTATTTAAGTTTTTGAGTTCAGATTAACACGGACAGACAGACAGAATTCCCGGGGATAGATTTTGTCCTAAATTTGATAGAAACCTAAAAATTATGCGTAAAGATCAGATACCAAATTTGATCCTTCTAGCTTTAATAGTTTTCGAGTTATCATGTTCAAACACAGACAAAGAGACATAATTCCAAAATTGTGTTTTCCGGACTCAGGGAGGTCTAAACGTGGAGATTCGTCAAAATCTCGGGTTCGAATTTTTCTACGATTACAATGCTTTCTCTTCGTATACTTCATATATGAGAATATAAAATTTTAGAGCTGGGCAAGTGGAAAATTAATCCGTTTGTCGTGGAAGATCATGAAGATACATCAAAATTACGAGTTCGAATTTTTCGTCGAATACAATGCTTTCTCTTAGTGAACGAGAATTTAAAAATTTGGAGTTGGTGCCAATAGAAAATCAATCTTTGTTCTTGATTCCTTCGAAAAACAAACAAAACGGAAAAAATCTACTCTTTAAACAAAGGAATATTTTTTTCTTAACATTATCTTTTTTAACGCAGTGTACAATAAATCACTCTCTGAACTCGATTGTTTAATTAATACATCGCCATATGTTCACACCAGAATTATTTTTCTTATTTTATAAGCCATACATTTTTCGTGAGTCTTGTCAGTTTCAAATTGAAAATAAAAATAAAATGGCGTCATTTTCAAGTAATAGATAATCGTTTGCGGAAACATCTCTTTGAAAGAAAAAAGTTCTACAAAGAATATAAAATTAAGAACTAAAAAAAAACCTACGTAACATGATAAGCAAACGGTAGTGATTTTAATGGATTTTTCTAAAGCTTGAAAATGAGCTTTAATTTGGTCGAAAGTCGCAGAGAATGAAGGGAAATAAATGACATGGGCAAACTTTTGGCTTGTTAAAAAAATATACAATATTTGCGCTGATTCAACTATGTTAGGATTTCGTCGTGCAACACTGCATATTTCTTGCATAGGGCCTGAAACTCAAAATAATTTTAGAGTTGCTTCTCGTTTATAAAGTAAATTTCATAAAAAAAGATTTAAAAAAACTCGGCGAAAAATACGATTTTCTCATCATTAATGTAATTGTATTTATAACATCTGATAAATAAATTAATTAAATATTAATTTATTATACTTTATGCAGTAAGAACAATATTATTATTTAATTTATAAACATATAATTGAATTTCAAAAATTGTAAAGTATCAATTTCTAGACCATCTTCGTGGGCTTTTCTATTATAGAGCATTTGCTGTGTATAGATGTAGTAATAAATTATCCTTTAAATAAATAAAAAATGCGTAACGGTAAAATATGAAAAAATATCTTTTTATCAGTTAAAAACACGATACTACCTACAACTGGCAAGAACCTTCATTTTTATTTATTAACTAGCTGTTATGCCCAGCGTTGCTCGGGATTAAAATACTTTAATGTCTAATATTTTGGATGCTAAAAACTACTTTTGAATATAACTTTTTTTTGTACCGTTCCAAAATAGAACACCGAAATCCCTCGCCCTTGTGTTGCTTCAAAAGCGGACGTTAATATAACTAAACTGTTCTTTTTGAAAGAGAATCTTATATCTCTAAACTTTTCCTTTAAGACAGAACCTAAATATAACTAAAGTAATCACGAGTATTTAATCCAACAAATTTTCATCATCACTTCGTTGAAGAGCTCAATATTATAAATACCTCTTTCCGCTGAATTAAAAATGCAGCACTACGAGTTTGCTCAAATCCCTTTGGTGCCGAGAAACATATTATGGGTAACGAAACGGGAGATGAAGCTTTGTTAAGAGAATAAATAAATAACTGAAAATTGTTAATCAAGGCTTTATACTGTTGAAAAGATTTTATTATCTTTGTTTTGAAAAGTGAAAGAAGATGAAATCGTTTTCTTCCCAACAAAATAAGGTTTAAAGTTGAGGGAATTCCTTATCAAACACTTTGAAATATACGTCCGAAAGAAAGAAAAAAAAAACCAAGAAAGTTTTCGTTTAACTGATTAAAAATATACAAAAAACACGACTGGCCTAGAGCTTTAAAAATTCCTAAATTCGAGCTTTTAAACTGGTTTTAGAAAAAATATTTTTATATTTCGACTGTAAGAAAAGCGGAATTGACTTTTTTGTGTAGTGTTACTTCTGTTGCATTTGTTTTCCTAAAGTAAGGTTGCTGGAATCAAGAAAATAATTTTAAAAAGTAAAAAATTATATTTCATTGCCATACAATTTCTATCTTGAAAATGTAAATAAAAGAATTTTTTTAACTGCAGAATGTCCTACACGGCGGATTTGGTCATGTCTGCTATTTTTCGTAAAATCTATTGCCCTCGTGTGTGCTCTATGAAATATGCACTCTTCCCGTAGTTTTATTATTCGTTTCATGGAGTTCATTAAGTGAGAACGGTTTTAAATTTGCTGCGCTAATCTGTTGGCATCCGTCACCCCATGGGGAGCATAACTGTTAGAAATATTTAAAAGGGTTATTGATCGACGCTCTTAGAGCGTTCTAATTTTCGGTACGAAAATAAGATCTAGTCTTCAAGGGTCGTTCCTAAATCTTTGATTTTTACCTTCTCGTGTACGAAATAACGAGAAAGTATTGTAATCGTCAAAGACTGCTTAATCTTTAATTTATTATGTTGCATTTAGTTACGTACAATAGAAATGCAATTGTACTTGTAGTTGTATTTAAATACAATTGTAATACAATTAATTTTAATTAAATACAATTACAGATGGTACATTATTTTAATTGTAATTGTTGTCATGAAATACAATTACAATTAATTTTAGTTGTAATAATTACAATAATGTGCAATTACAATTAATTTTAATTGTGATTTAAATTAAAACAATGAAATTGGGATGATTTAATTATATAATTTGTAATTAAATATACAATTGTAATACAAATTGTGTTTAACTGAAATAAAAATTGTAATATTTCTATTGCTCTTGAGTGTGATCTATGAAACATGCGCTCTTCTCGTAGATTATACCGAAACGTGTTTGTTTCATGGAGTCTCTAGGCTCATTAAGTGAGCACCAATTAAATTTGCTGCGCTATCTGTTGGCATCCGTCACCCCATGGGGAGCATAATTGTTAGAATTATTCATAAGGGCTATTGATCGACGCTCTTAGAACATTCTAAGTTTCGGTACGAAAATAAGATCTAGTCTTCGAGAGTCGTTTCTTGATGTTTGATTTTTACCTTCTCGTGTACGAAATACCGAGAAAGTATTGTAATCGTCAAAGACTTCTTAATCTTTAATTTATTATGTTGTAATTAATTACGTACAATAGACATGAAATTGTACTTGTAGTTGTATTTAAATACAATTGTAATACAATTAATTTTAATTAAATAAAATTATAGATGGTACATTATTTTAATTGTAATTGTAATTGTAATTGTTGTAATGAAATACAATTACAATTAATTTTAGTTGTAATAATTACAATAATGTACAATTACAATTAATTTTAATTGTGATTTAAATTAAAACAATAAAATTGGGATGTTTTTCATTATATAATTTGTAATTAAATATACAATTGTAATACAAATTGTGTTTAACTGGAATAAAAATTGTAATGTATCTATTGCTCTTCAGTGTGATCTATGAAATATGCACTATTCTCGTAGATTATGCCGGACGAAAACAAGATCTGGCCATAGAAAGTCGTTTCTAAATCTTTGATTTTTACTTTTCATATGCGAAGTAGAATAAGAGAAAACATTGCAATCGACCAAAAATTCGATTTCGAGATTTTATGAATCTTCATTTTTTAGATCTCCTGGAGTCCGAGAAAATCACTTTGGACTTGACTTACGTCTGTTTGTCCTCGTATATTTGAATTCGAAAAGCACAAACTAGAACAATGGAGCGAATTTGCTATGATATCCTTACATAGAAATTATGTATCTCTAAGAAATTTCAAATTGATTCTGACTATGAGCAGAATTATTCTTTTTTATGCACAATTTTCTTTGCTGAATTACGAAGCGACTCTATTCGCAGAAATTTCGCAACGACAGTTAAGGTCTAAGAACACAGACAGACAATAGACACTATAACTTTCATAAGATTCATACTTCTGAACCCGGCCTTAACCCAATAGGTCATGGGTGGGTTTATTGAAAAAGAGCAGCATTTATATTTGTTTTCAGTTTATTGTGGATATAATATTAAAATGGCAACGGTGATATTTCTAATTTGATTTACACCGCTATATATTTAAAATAATTGGCAGAACCAGAGTACCAGTCCATCAGCCCCAATCACTGGACCGATTTCGATCATTTTTATTTCATACGGAAGCTTATGACGTCTAGATATGTCACCAATGGTCGCCTGCCCCTCACGAACCTCCATTTTCGAGAGACATCGAAAAATTACTTCTGCTCTATGACGAAAAACCAAGAGACAGTTCCCCCAATCACTGGAATGATTTCGACAATTTTGATCTCTTATGATATCTTATGACCCTTAGATATGTTATCAATGGTCGCCCGCCACCTCCAATTTCGAGGTCCATCTCAAAATGAAACTTTGGAAGAGTCTCTCAACCTCCTACAACCACCAATTTTTTTCGCAAAGGGTGAAGCATAGCTACAGGCTATTAATACAGGGGTACTAAAGTCCTTTTACCCCACATTAACATGAGAACGGTGACAACTATTGCCACAAACTTGGTGTCTAGGTATAGGTAAGTGACCATGAGATCGGTTACAGAACCACCTGGCGGCAAACAACGGAGTAAGCGTTCCTATCTCGAAAACGGTACAAGAAATGAGAAAAAAGTCATTGCAAAATTGTAGAAAGTCATCAATTTAGTACGAAAAGACATTTTGAGCGCAATAATGGTAAGAACAAAACGTGTCGTGATTTTCCAAACCTGTGACGTAACAACTCGCTACAACAGGAGATATGCTACAAAATGTGTAGCAAGAAATCCGAAAAAGATTCCAGATGTGCATTGTAGCTGACAGAGAGAAAATTTCGAACATCGAAAATAAAAGTATCTTCTGGTAACTAACTGTTCTCTTTTCTTTCTAACACTTTTCTGGCGTAAGAGCGTTCGTTGGAAATCGTGACCAAACAAATGCGCGTTTTAACGTTTTGTTCTTAGCATTATTGCGCTCAAAATTTTTTTTTCGTACTAAATCGAAGACTCTCTATAATTTTGCAATTGACTTTTTTCCCGTATCTTCTACCATTTTCGCGATGGAAACGCTAACTCCGTTGCTTGCTGCCAGCTGGCACTATAACCGATCTCGCTGTGTAGCGCATGGTCACTTTACTATACCTAGACACCAAGTTTGCGGCAATAGTTGGGGCCGTTCTAAAGTTAATGTGGGGTAGAAGGACTTTACTGGGTAGAAGGATTTTTAATTCATAATTTTTGGTGGTATAAATATGAAAAACTTCCGAAGCTTTCTTCTTGAAGAAATTGGAAAATAACGAAATCAAAAAAATGGAATTATTAGAATAATTGAGCCGCTTGATCTTAAAAGAGGACTTCTGCATTCTTGGCGGAAATTACATTTTTTTTTTCGTTTTTAATTTGATGAAGTTGAATGCAACTTTGGTGTGGAAACGAGACTTCTGCCATTCACAGCAACGTTGTAGTAAAGCATCAAAACTTCCATGTGATGTTAGAATAATGCTTCTTCGCAAAACATCCGTTTGGACATCAATATAACAGTTCTGTACCAGATGTGAGAATTCTCCTTTGAAAATCAATATAACAGTTCTCTACCAGATGTCAGAATTCTCCTTTTAACATCAATGTAACAGTTCTCTACCAGATGTCAGAATTCTCCTTTTAACATCAATGTAACAGTTCTCTACCAGATGTCAGAATTCCCCTTTTAAAATCAAGCGATTCAATTTTAGAGAGATTTTAAGAAATTAATCGAGAAAAATTTAATGCAGAGTGCATATGCACAATCATTCTGAATTACTCGTTACAAGGGACATTTAAACATACTCTCCCAAATTTGTCTCCTAATGTTTCTTAAGGGGCTATAGGTCCTTTGAAATATCCATTTTTTTAGAATTTTAAAGATTTTTTTTATGATTTAATTTGAAAGCTTAAATCATTCTGAGCATTTCAAGGTATTAATAATTGTGCACTTTAAAGAGTTTAAAAGACGTAGTTGAAAAGCCATCACAATACATGAAGATAATTGATTTTTATCTTTAAATGCTTATATCTCAAAACTACATTTTCAGAGCATGCGCGCAGAAATTTTAAAATATTGTTCATCGTACCACTTTGAAAATTTCCAGTTACGTTTATACTAACACAATGGAGAAAATCATGCAAAAACAAAGTATTATATGTTATTGTTTTCTTTCAGTTCTTGGTATTTTATAATTTTTAAGAAAAATGTAATTTAATATTTTAACTGCAAAAAAAGTAATAAAACATATCTGGGTATTTATCATATTGCATGATTTTTAAGCTGTTTAATTTTGTGTAGAATTTTCCTACATTTGTTTGCATTAGTTTCTTAATTTTGTTCAAAATCTTGCGCGCATGCGAAATCCATGTTCGACAACTTAGAGTTGGTTTCAGTGGCGGCTCGTCAGCTCAAAAACAAGCAGTGCTGCAAAAGTTTTACAGAGCTAAGTTGTAGGAAATGTTGTGCTGATTATTTTGGTATATGATGATGATGCACTAAAAATTGATAGTTTTTGAGTCATAAGCAAAAAACTGGAGAAAAAAAATCATGTTTTTTGGCTATAACTAAAATTTCAACAAAAATTATTGGTGGCAAACCTCAGAATCGTAATCATCACACGAAAAAACGTTAAGAAGCAAAAAAATACAACTCTTTCAGAATTGGATAAAAAAACCGACTGAACTACTGAGAAAAAGCGAAAAAGAGCCAAATGAGAGCTGAAAAAATGCAGCTCAAATGAAAGCAATTTCAAGCGGAGAAAGGGTTGCTTTTCTCCCGCTTCTCGTCACTCTTTGCGTCAATACGGATCCGTAGGCTGCTCTTTTAATTCTTGATTGATTTTCCGTCTTCTTTTTACATTTTTTTATTACTCATTTGTTTGCCATTTTCATTGATCACTGAATTCTCAAAGTGAAAAAGTAAGCCAATTAGAATAAAAACGAAAATACAATCTTTTAAAATAATTTCAGGGGAGACTGCAGATCTTATGGAAAAGCCGCCACTGGTTGATTTATACATTTGCAATGCTGAAATTTAATACATTCCTTTTAAAATTCGTATTTAGGAAGGAACTTATCATATGTAATTGAGGTAAAAAAAATCTACTAAATCCGTTAAGCATTTGTACTCCATAAATAGACACACTTTCACTATTTTTGAACTGATTTTTCGTTGTTAAAGGTTCCATAACCTCTTAAAGAAAACGGAAACTGTCCGATTTCGCAGTGTTTTTAAAGCAAAAGAATTTCTTTTGAGCAGTATGGGAAAAGTACCTGCGATGGTATTTAAGAGGAGGAAAATTTTACTCCCAGATCTTGGACTTTTGAAATAAGGATAAATGCAGGTTACTGAGAATTTATTAGACCGAAAATTTCTCCGGGAAATTCCAGAACTCGGAAAGACTCAGGTTTTTATAAATCTCTAATTTACTCCTGAAGCTTTTATTTTCTGAAAAGTAGAGACGTGAAATTAATGCCTCCTCATTTTATGAGCTAACTTCTCTTATCTTCCACCTCATTTTGTGAACTATGAACAACAATTTTTAAGAATTCACATTTAGCTGCCTCTTATTTCTTTTTCAACCAAATGAGGCACGTGGGGATAAGCAGATGTGGGGCACAACATGAGTGGGGGAATAAGAGCGCTAATATGGAAAAAAGTAGAAATCGTAGAGTTTGAGTTTATGGCTTAGGTGAAAATGAACTTCGTACAACTAACATAAACTGCAATTACACGAAGTTATTCTATAGGGGATCATCTTTTAAATACGTCTTTTGAGTGTTATACAGTGAATCACAAAACTATTCGGACTATTTGTATAAAAAGCTCTGCAGTTGGAATTAAATTCGAACAAGAAAGTTCGAGATGATTTTTTCACATCATCTCGATTTGATTCTGTGTAAGAGTTGTCATAATTTGTTTTTAAAATAATGTTTCATTTTTAACGTAGGACTACGCTCCTCCCATTGGGGTCTCAGGAAGGAAATTGATTCACACGCCGAAACGCCACAAAACTTGGTATGGGAGATCCTCTATATCTCGGTATCTACATATCTTAAAAACATAACTAATGTCTTATTTTAGAGATAAAGGGTAACAACAGAAGTTCCAAAAAAAAAATTGAAAATCGGAATGTAGTTCAGCGACTACTGAGTCGCGAAGTTGGGCAAAAATACGCATGAATTGGTGACGCGACCCTCTATATCTCGGTATCTACATATGTTAAAAACATAACTAATGTCTTATTTTAGAGATAAAGAGTAACAACAGAAGTTAAGAAAAACTTGCTTATACTTAAAAACTTACGAGAAAGTTCGAGAAACAAAAGAGTCACGCGAGTAAAGTAGTCCTACCCCTTTAACATCAGCGGCTATTTGAAAAGGTAGCCTCCCGTCATTTTTTTTCCATAAAAATTGAAATGCCAATAGAGAAAGAATGTGCCATAAAAGGGTTCGGACGCCATAATATTTTCGAAAAAAATAATCAAGAAATCTATCATATACAGTAGAATTCCAAATATCCGATGCCCAATTCTCCGAATCGATTTTGGGAGAAAGGGGAAAAAATCCCTGATACCCTAAAATTATCAAAATAATAGTGGGAGTCGTTTTCAATGCAACACACTCTTTTCGAAATGTTTAACTAAAATAGGATATGTACTGTTCATATGTAATTTTAATACATATGTTTGTAAATAATGAGCTTTCACACATAATTTAATTTGTGGCTTATTTTTTTATGTAAATTGCAAAGAAAATTTAATGTTTCTCATCATGAAAAAGACAAATCGTTTCGAAATGTTGCTGCATTATCAAAACTATTTCTTTGAATGTTTCGACAGTGGAATAGGGCACTTTTAAACAGGAAATCTGAAGTATAAACAGAACAAAAAGTGATTCTCAGCCAAAATTAACTCGACGTGATCAGAAGTTCTTTATTCAAAAATTCAAGAAGAATCCTTTCTTGAGTTCTATAAAAAGTTCTACAAATTTTAATGAAAGATATTCTGCATCTTTTCCCCTGAACCTATCAATAGTTTACAATGAAAGATATTCTGCATCTTTTCCCCTGAACCTATCAGTTTACATGGTTGTTCCATAAGAAGAAAACAGTTTTTGCGAGTGTAAAGAACATAAAGCTGAAACTTTCTTCGTTAAATCAGGGATAAATAAACTATTTTACTGGTATCACGCTCTGTTTGCATGATGAGAGCAAATTTAATGCTTTTAGTGCAATATGTGTCTCGCGCAGCCTTTTTGGAACACGGGCAGCTCGGTCACCGATCTTAAAAATAACCAGCGGAAGTGGTCTCCCCTAAACTTTCTCGTATACTCCTAACAATGTGGAGAAAAAATAAGCTAGAAGGCAGCAAAATGAACAAGCGTCCCTAACGCAGTAGAGAAAAAAAACTTGGAGGCGAAAGGCGTGGGTAAAAGCGGAAATGATTAGCGCAAATGAATCGCGCAATTACGCAATAACGGCCTCGCGTCATTGTGTGATGAGAAAAGACAAAGAGGCGATTTGAACACCTACTTTTCGACCGATTGAAACGAAAATTGAGAATGGATCTACAATTATTGTTAGCAGGCCTCATACGAATTTTTATTTAACAAAGCTTTAGGGTTTACGAGTTATAATGTTTAGAAGTATGCGATTATACAGACCGACAGACAGTCAACCCTTTGAAGGCTTTGGCCCAAAATTTTATACGGACCTATATTCATGACGATAAAACTGTGTACCAAATTTTTCCATCTAGCTATTCAAGTTTTTGAGTTTTAGTGTTCACATGACCGCGGACATACAAACAGACAGTCTTCCCGTCGAAGGATTTTGTCCAAATTTTGATAGAAACCTACAAATGATGTGTCAAGGTCACATACCAAATTTCATCCCCGTAGCTCTAATAGTTGTCGAGTTATCGTGTTCACAGTCACACAGAGAGACATAATTCCAAAATTGTGTTTCTCGGACTCAGGGAGGTCTAAAACGTGGAGATTCGTCAAAATCTCGAGTTCGAATTTTTTGACGATAACACTACTTTCTCTTTGTATACTTCATATAGGAGGAAGTAAAAACGACATTAATTGAGAACTGATGATGGCACATTGCGCTATGAAAGTTATTCCTGTCGGTATTTTGAAGGGTTATTATAAAAACATTTTGTAAATTAGCTGTAAATAGGTGTGCGGTCTTTGTTTATATTTGTACTAGCTGATGCCCTCGATTTCGTCCGCATAGTAAAGTATCATTGGTACCTTGTTGCTAGTGGTAAAATATTTTCATGCCCCCCCCCAAAAAAAAACTGCAGACGATAACAATAAAACATTTTTAGAAATTGTGTTAGTTAGCATTTTCAAAAATTAATTGAAATTAAACAGAATGTTGAGTGAAAATGAAATTAGTATCATTGAAAAACTGATTGTTTGAAATTTTAGGTGATGTTAAAATGCTTTTTGTGCGATAATATTCTATGAAGTTATTGCGGAAGAACGTTAAAATTTAAGGTAATTTTTAATTAATTAAAACTTTAAATAAAATTTAGAAAAATCCTTTCTTAGTGAGCACCTACTACCCAAGAGACAACCACCTGCCAAATTTCAAATTTCTAGTACCAGTAGTTTAGGAGATTCTGTGATGAATCAGTGAATGACTTCCTCTCTTATATACATAGATTGCCGTGAAAATATTTGAATATTTTACTAGAAAATGAATCAGATTAGGTTCATTATTTATTTAACATTCCTTTAATGAGAATAACCAAACGAACGAAAAACGATTACAAAATTCCACCTTAACTTCCAAATAAATCAAGTTAAATAAAAGTATATAAAAAAGGAACAACCCAGGTGAAATCTGGGACACTTTAGAACCAGAGTGAAAATTTAAAAAAAAAAAACTGAGACTGTGCTGTCACTTTAGATCACGGAAAAAATATTGAATTATAAGGAAATTTACGAAATCCTAATAAATTAAATTATAAGCTAAAATACGAAAGAACGAGAAAGAGTAGAGATCATTTTCAGGAATGAGATTGAAAGTGATATTTATAAAGAGGATTCGCACAAGTAAACAAATCTGCTACATATCAGCGATAAACCCTTTGTGAAATTCCACATTCAGCAGAATATCTGCGTGGGTAGGGAAAAAGTCGAAACAGAGAAAAAGAAAAGGGATGAGTGTTTTCTCACTCTTTCCCCACTGCGTGGGCGGAAACCGGATATGGACAAGAGGGGACTCGAAGAGTGATTGACCATTACGAGAAGATGAAGTACGATCCCGCTTTGTCATTCGACGAGAATGAATGTCGTCATTGTGCTGAGTCGGAAGAATACGGAGATGGGAAGATGAGGATTAGAAATAACCTCTCCTCAGAGGAACCAGCGGGAGTGGTCTCCCTCAGTGGCTGCTGTGGTTCCAAAAGCTACTGAAGCAGACGGGCTCTTAGTGAACATAATACCCTCTGCTATTCATAAAAATTTTACAAATTCAGTAGAACCCCGCTAATCCGGAATTCCGGTTAATCAGAACCGATTTTATTTTCGAAAATTATATGTAATTGAAAAGATTACCTGAAAAGATTTAAATATACATACTAAAAACAAAAAAGGACTTTTTCAGCATGCATAATTTTGTACACATTGAAGAAACTAATGCAATTCGCCGTAAGATAAGACCATTTCATACAGGAGCACATCCATTATTCTAATGAAAAGGGGAGACATATTCTCTTTCTATTGCTTTTGAATAAAAAATTCGAGAGATAGTAGTACTGAGTACTTATAACTTACATTTTTTTTAGCACACATTTTTTCTTTCATATTTTTATCGGAATTTCGGGTAATCCAAATTTTTTGTAATCCGAACAGGCACCGGTTCCAATTAGTTCGGATTAGCGGGGTTCTACTGTATATAATAGGTTGCATTTGGATAATTTTTCACTGTGCAACGATAGAGAAGTTATTCTAATTAAAAATGGCTTTTTTTAGTTTATTTATCTTCTAAACAATGTGATTAATTTTTTATGAAATACAATTAAAGTTAGAAAAACAACAGCTTACAAATTTTGTCAATGGCCCAGTTAAGGAAACTGGCTGCCCAAATTGGACCACTGTTTTCCCAAATTGAACTACCATTTCTCTAAGCACAATTAAAGCAAAAATAGTTTTTGAATCTCAAATTTCCCCAAGGAAATAATGTATGAACTTAAGCGACTTGACATTTTACGCACTATATCAGTTCCTATTTGTTCTTACATCCGATTCGAAACTTTGTAAGACAATTTTAACAAAATAGTGAGTTTAATTCACTGCTACCTGCAAGCTATTGATATTTTTCATAACAGCTTGCCTGAAAGTGACGAGTGCATGATTTAGATTTAAAAATCAGCAGGGAAAGATCTGGTGTCGGTCTACCAAGCCTTATAATATCTTTCTTTTCTGAAAAAGTCCTTGTTTAAAATGGTCTTTTTAAAAGATCTGCACTAAAGCAAGTAGATATCTTTTAATGAATCATCTCCAAAAAGGCTTAACACAACAATAGAAATACGAGGAAGCACTAAAATGAAATAGCGCACAAACCATTTACACCAAAAAGTAAACACACAGAAGCAACACACATAAAGTATCAGGAAGCAACGCCGTTCATAAATGAGTAATCAATCTCTTTCTTTTTTCTCCTTAATTTTGCATACTCTACATCCGCTCTGTCAAGTCACATGATCAGTGTAGACAAAAATATGACGTAATTCGCATGAACTCAACGGAACTTCTGGCGAGGTGCCAGATGAAGCATGGGTCAGATGCTCACTTTAAACATGCATTTTTACATTGCACTCATCATCCGCAGGGAAGCAAAAATACGGAGTCGCTCCGAAAAGTCACGTGATCGGTATAAGCTAGGAAGTAACGTCATTAGAGTGAACTCAGCGAAGCCAATAGGAAGATGTCCTGCCGTGACGAAGGGCGAATCCTTTGCTTACTTAAAGCTCTCTTTTTTTTACATTGCACCTACGTTCGACTGAAAAGCCCAAGTCACTGAAGAGAACGGAGGTTCAATACGAAACGTGTTTTCGCTCGTCGTGAAATCAACGCAATCATCGTGCTTCTGAAAGTTTCCAGAGTAAGGAAATTGAAACATACAATTAGACTGCGTTAGGGAAAGCAAATTGCTTACTGAAGGACTGATTCACTTGCTTCGGTTGAATGCACGCAACTGGTCTGCCCAAAACTTTCTCGTATCCGACCTAACGCGGATGGGGGAAAAATACACAGAGCGGCAATAACATGGACGATTCCCAAACCTAGGTGGAGAAAAAATAAGGTAAACGGCATAAAACGAATTTCCCTTGGCGCGCGCCAAGGCGAAAAGCGGATTCTCGCCAATACGCAAATGGCTTTGAGTAAGGTAAAGAAAATCGTTATGCGATTTGAACGCCTTTTTTTCAACCGGTTGAAACCAAAGTTGGACACAGATGTACAATTAAGATAAGACGACACATCAATTTTTATTTATCTATGTAAGAGGTTTAAGGAGTCATCGTGTTCACAAGTATGCGTTTATACAGATCAACAGACAGTCAACCCTTTGACGGATTTAGTCCAAAATGTGATACAGAACTACATTTCTGATGATAAAATTGTGTACCAAAGTTTATCTATCTAGCTATTTAAATTTTTGAGTTATCGTGTTCAGATGAACACGAACAGAAAGACAGATTTCCCCTGGACGGAATTTGTCCGACACTTGACAGAAACCTCCAAATTATGTGTAAAGATCACATACCAAATTTCATTCCTCTAGTTTTAATAGTTTTCGAGTTATTGTGTTCACAGACACATAGACAGACATGATTCCAAAATTGTGTTTTTCGGGTTCAGGAAGGTCTAATACGTGGAGATTCGTCAAAATCTCGAGTTCGAGCTTCTTGGCGATTACAATACTTTCTCTTTTACGAGAAAGTAAAAAAGGAAATAAAATTTATTTCTCTCCTGCAATCAGAGAAAGAGTTATGTAGAGGCAGAGTTCCTCGGCATCTACAACCGTCTATTCGCCAATTAATTTCGTCAAGTTGCAAGCATACCCACAGGCTTTTAAAATTACCGGAAAACAACTGGTCGCCGATGACGGCTATTATTTAAGAAGATTTATTTTGAAGCTTCGTTTTAAAGCAAAATCAGTTTCAAATTAAAAATTACCGAGGTACAATTTGTTTCTTACAAATAATTTGCATCAAGTCAAAAATCTAATTATTTTTGATTAATTAATAATTAAATAATTGAACGCTAATTAAGAAATGTAAAATTTGATTAAAAATTTATTTATTATTAGCATTATTGTGCAATGCAACTTACAGTCCCCCACGACTACATTGCTCGACCCGCCCTTTCCGTAATTGTATATAAAGAAATGTTCTAAGAAATGTTATAAATTTTTCCATTTTTTGTGTGTCTGAAGAGAGAATTATTTAATTAAATTTATTATAAATCAGTGATCGGTTAGCGAACATGGTCTTGGAAAGGATAATGCCCATTACCTTTCACCCAGTGTAGTTATGGAGATATAAACAACAATTCTTCTTATTATTACTATGCTCAGATAATTCTTGACATTTTATTCCGTCAGTTATAATTAGATTTCTCATATTTCTTCCAATTTTAAAGATGATTTCCTTACAGACTGAGGATATTATTTAAATAAAATTATCTGATATATCGTGGAACACATTATATAAGTCTCTAGCTAGCAAACATGATTTGAATTCAGGCCATATAAAGACTTATTTTATCCCTGCAAAAAAAGAAAAAATCAGTCGAATATAAGTGACATTAAGACAGTTATTAGATTAAACAATATGTAATCGAATAAAGGCAAAGCATATCTCCTATATTATAAAAAATAAATAAAACATTTTTTAAGGTATAAACTTCTATTGAAAATGCACTTTAAATTAGAAAATACGTTTACACATTTTATTTTCTTCAAAATGAACTCAAAAGTGAAGAAAAAAATTTCTCACTACAATAAAATGCATGATTCGAATAAAAGCGTGGGCGCCTTATATAGTACCTTATATTTTGTGTATATTTCTTTAAACAAATGGAATATTCCTAGAAGGTAAAGGCACCCACGCTTTTATTTGAACCATGCATTTTATGGAAATCAAATTTTTTTTTAACTATTGAATTCATTTTGACGAAATTATAATGTGCAAACGTATTTTCTTATCTAAAGTGCATTTTGAATAAAAGCTTATAAATTAAAATTTTTTATTTTATTATTTTATTTCTACTTTTTAGTGACGACTGACACGAATAACCACGACATGTTAGGCATAGTAAACCAAATCCATTTATTGAATTCTCCAATATAAAACACATATTGAAATTATTATATACATATGTACAATTACATTTTTAAAATAATTTAATGACATCAACTTTCTAAAATATAAATTCGTAATATATTACGTGATAACTTACAATTATTATCAACAATGTAATAGAAAAAAAAGAGAATCTATCTACATAATTTCCTCTTTTTGCTTTGAGTGCGAAACGTTTGGCGCACACGAAGTAAAAAAAAAATCTGGTTGTTGGGGAATTCTAATAGAAAGTAAACCCAAGACGCGTAGAAACACGAGCTATTACGTCATTCATCAGTGCACCGCTGGAAGTATAGCGTATTCTCTGTTAGCTTCGTGGTGTTGTTGCAACCCTACGTAACAAAAGGTTACCATTTTCCAAACTTTATCGCCCAAATATAGGGGTAAAAATTTTAATATCATTTTGTTAGGTTTAAAATAGGTATAGATTGCAATTTTTTTTGCATAATATTGTATTGTCACCGGAAACCCACCACTGTGCTAAACTTCAAAGGTGTAGCTCGATTGGAAGTAGGTAAGAAATAGATCTCATGATTTGAGGACACGACACTCAAGTTGAATAAAAGCTTATAAAAAGAGTTATACTGCTCTCATTTTGGTTAAAATCTGTTTACAAGAAAGACAAATAGAGTGATTACAGAATAACTTCAAAATTCTTTTTTTTGCTTCGAAAAATCTGTATGCCTTGCTTGTTAATCGAATAAAAAAATCTTCATGATTATTAAGAAAATAGGACTACTGGAAAACTATATTTAAGATAATATATTTTGAAAGAGGTCATTATTTACTCAGTATATTTCAGGGTGAAACTTAATGAAATGCTCTAAAAGAATGGTGAACATGACAGTGATAGAAGAAGACAACACAGCGAAATCAGCGGGAGTGTTCTTCCTTCTGTTTCCTCGTATGCTTATAAAATATGATGCGTTTTGTGTTTAACTTCGTAGGAAAGAGAATCAAGTACGCAGGGTGTCCACACTTATCATGGTCCAATAGCTAATTTCTAAACCGTTAGAGATAGACATATACAGTAGGACTCCGGTAATCCGGACGAATTCAGGCACATGGACGTCCGGATTAGCGGGATTTCCGGTTTAGCGAGGTTTTTAAAAAATAACGTAAAACACTTTTTTCAAAAATTGTATGTATAGGTACTATGGTATATTTGTATGAACTAACATTGTATGGATAAATTGAATGAACATGATACAGCATGAACATGATATGTACATACATAATTACTACATATGCAAGTGAATGAACATAATCAGTGTCTAAAAAAGTCAGTGATTTTTCTTTGCGCGGCCGTTCCAATTTTTAATTCAAATGCGCGGTAAACGTCCAAGGAGCATAATTTCCGTGTGCTTCAAAATTTTGCTCTTCAGCCCACTGTAATGAAGTGTTGAGTGCCGCCCCAGCCTCAGAATGAGAAATTTTGATGGGGTTTACAGGGGTGACGTCGTTATCATCATCATCTTCTGCTGTTACCGTCCTGATAATTTCGTCGTCTGTTAAAATTTTATTTCGAGCCAAACTGTCGTGAGCCTCAGCAGCCCACTGGAGGACTTCAGTATTAGACATCGTGTTTTGTAATTGGTTAATGAGTGATGCAAGCTGAATTTCTTCAGTTTGCACATTTTCTTCAACTTCAGAATCAATAAAATTGGGAATCAAATTTTTCCACGACTTGTTGATCAGCAATGTAGACACAGATGCCCAACAGTTAGCAAGACTGAAGCACGACATCTTTTAAATTTACATTTGTCTGTGTTTTTTCCAAGTTTTCATTGTGCAGAGGATCATTGAGAATCGTCGTAAGAAGCAACTTGCGATATCTGCGGGTTGGATCAGCGCAAGATTCGGGTTTGCATCATTCTCCATGGACCGTCCGGATTACCGAGGGTTCCGGATTAGCGCGTGTCCGGATTACCAGGGTTCTACTGTAGTTAAAAATAGCAGCAACAAGACCAATTAGGAAAAATGGTCTAGCCATCGACTGCACAAGTCAAAAAGATCTGCAAAACTTCCTGGATAAGCTAAATGCAAAAGAATCCCTTGCTAAAACAATCGATATCAAGCAACCAAGCAAAAGATATCCAAGATGCGTAATCTATGACATTAGAGAAGGGACTTCGGATGAGGAAGTTTTACAAGCACTTGCAATGGAAACTGATACTGACACAGACAAATTCAAAGTCAGCTTTAAACTAAGAGGTAAAGAGGGAAGAAACCACTTCGTTATCTCGGCACCCCCTCAACTTATACAAGAACTGATCACTTTAAGAAAAATTTCGCTCAACTGGCAAAAACACAATATTAGGGAGCATTTCGACATCAAACGCTGCTTCAAGTGCCAGGACTTTGGACATATCCAGACAAATTGCAAAAGGAAAAATGTTTATTGTGTCTACTGTGGTAATAGCCATCCATCAAGCACATGCCGCAACAATAGAGCCCAGTGCCTTAACTGCTCCGAGGCAAACAGGAACAGAAGAGTCAAATACGACATAAACCACTTCGCATCGGACAATAAATGCCCAGTGTATCAGCAGATGGTTCAAAGATACAAAGATTCACTGACTTATGAATAGTAGAACAACATTTAACCAAGACTTACACACCTCAAGTCAACTTAGATTCCTGCAAATTAACTTAGCGCGCACAAAAGCAGCAAATGACTTGCTACACACAAATATGGAAGAAATAAAGCCAGACATCATTGCAATTCAAGAGCCGTATATAAAAGACAAAAAACTAATTGGATTCCCGTCCAGATGGAACTCCTATACCTCTCACAACCTGAAAGCGGCAATTCTAATTCCAAATATTTCCCTTCGAACAGTCCTAATTGCAAAAAGAACGAACACAGTAGCAATAAAAATTCAAATGCAAAACTTCCCACTAACAATTATATCAGCATACTCTTCTCCGACAGAAAACATACAGATCACACTCCAAGAAATAACAGAAACCCTTGCAAGTATCCAAAATGAAAACATCCTACTTGGAGCAGATTTGAACGGGCACAATACCATCTGGGGATATAAGGAAAATAATACAAGAGGTAACAACATTCTCGACTTTATACTAGCAAATGAACTGTTTCTCCTTAACAACCCGGATGGACCACCAACTTACTTACACAACCAAAATCAAGGGTGGCCAGATCTCACAGTCCTATCAAGCAGATAGGCAACAATGAACTTGCATAGGGAGGTCCTGGAAACTCCCTCTCTTAGTGATCATAAATACATACTTACAACTCTAACAGAAACAAGTTCCAACAGTATGTATAGAAGGTACAAAACACTCCACGGGAATCACAAAAATTTTTTAAAATTCCTCTCAACACATATAGAGCAAATTTCTCATCAAATTAGCAATATTTCAAATCAACAGCAACTTAATGAAACTACAAAAGCTCTTCAGCAACTCATTATAAGAGCATGCGATCATGCATACAAGAAGAAACAAGTCAATTTCATCCCAGCGCCAAACTGGTGGACACAATCACTGGAAATAGAAAAGAAAAGGCTACGTGCATTAAGAAGAAGAGCACAAAGAGCAAACTCTCTTGAGAGGCAAGCTAGATTTATTCAAGAAAGCAAAGAAAAAGCCATTTATAAGAAGAAAGTAAAGCATGCCCGCACCTCAGGATGGCAACAGTTCTGTTTAGCAGCAACAAATCCTTACGGCAAGCATTATAAAGCAGCTTTCAGAAAGGGAGTCTTTCCATCACAACTGGCAGTGCTGGCAAACTCACAACCAACAGGGTCACTATCAACAATAGCAAACAACTTTATGGATAACATGTTCCCACAGCCAGCCTATACAGTGGACTACTCACAATATCAAACTTACACCCAAGATGATGCACAATTTTCACAGCAAGAAGTTTCATATGTAGTTAAACATCTTCCGGCAGGTAAAGCACCGGGAGTGGATGGAATAGACAATTTGGTGATCAAAATCATACATAAAAAATTCCCACATTTACTAACATCCCTCTTCAACAAAAGCCTCACATTAGGTTCCTTTCCAGAATCGTTCAAAATTGGCAACATAGTATTCTTTCAGAAACAAGGAAAAGATCCGTCTCTTTCCTCCTCATATCGCCCAATCTCTCTTTTACCAGCACTAGGTAAGGTCCTCGAACGACTTCTCACACAGAGACTAACATTTCATCTTGAACGAATAAGATTTATCTCGGATAGACAATTTGGATTTAGAGAAGGACACTCAGTAGATACGGCAATTGACAGTCTACTAAATAAGATTCAGGAGGCAAGAACAACATCAAATCATAGCATAGTCCTCTCCATTGATATCAAAGGTGCTTTTGATAATCTCCATCATGAGGCAATAATGAAAGCACTTCTCGACAGTCAAAGTCCATCAAATATAACCAAAGTTTTTTTTAATCTCCTGCAAAATCGTAAAGTCACAGTACAAACACCAACAGGACCAATAGAAAGAGATCAAAGAAAAGGCTGCCCACAAGGCTCTTGCAGTGGGCCTGCACTCTGGAATCTAGTCGCAAACAGTGCACTGAACCTCCCTTGGCGCGAAAACGTCCATGTACAAGCATTCGCAGACGATTTTGCAATGGTAATTCACGCACCAACTAAGAAAAAACTAAAGGAAACAGCACAAGAAGCAATTAACATCTTTGACAACTGGTGCACACAAAACCATCTAGAAGTAGCTCCAGAAAAAACAAACTACATTATTTTCAGTAGCCTTGTGGCATCGCCAAGACTAACATGGAAAGGAACAACAATAAAAAAGGTACAAAACATCAGGTATCTAGGAGTGTACTTGGACGACAAACTAAACTGGGGAGCACACATGTCAGCCCAAGCGACAAAAGCGCTAGTTCTACACCAAAACATCCGGAAAATAGCAGGCAAGAACTGGGGTATTTCCCAACAACATAGAAGAATTCTATACAAGACAGTCGTAGAGAGAATGTTGGCCCACGGTGCAGCTGCATGGTGCCTTAAAATAACAGCAAAAATAGCAAGAAAGCTAACATCGATTCAAAGACCTTTCCTTCTCTCAATCACAGGAGCGTATCGAACCTCACCAACGGCAGCACTTCAGGTTATAACAGGACTTCCTCCCCTACATCTGCAACTCCAGCAAGAAGCAAAACACATCACCCTAACAAGATTGAAAAAACCTCTTTCACCTGAAATAACAGATATCCAACCATCACAAATAGAATCAAAGGCAAAGGGATGGACTCTACACCCATCACTTTTCCTAAACACTAACCAAATTTGTATGACAGATGGAGGTCCAGAATCATTAGCAGACACAAGAGCATTTCATATATTTACAGATGGCTCCAAAACTGATGAAGGTGTGGGAGCAGCATACTGTATATTTAAAAATAAGATCATTACTCACCAATGGAAAGGTCAACTTCAAAAATATAACACAGTTTTCCAAGCGGAAATTACAGCGCTAAGGGAAGCAATTCAATATGCAAGTGAAAATCTGAAAGATCATCAAGTTAAAGTATATGTAGACAACCAGGCTAGCCTCTATGCCATCGCAAACCCAAAAACAAAAGAACAAATAGCTCGTCAAATATTCAAAAATCTCATAGATAACCCCAACATCAAAGTTTCCTGGATCAAGGCGCACGCCAATTATCCAGGCAACGAAAAAGCAGATGAATTAGCAAAAGAAGCAACCACAACAGGCCAACCCTACACAGTACTACTTCCAACCTCACATATTAAATCTGTACTAAAGGCATGTCTTCTTAGGGACTGGCAAGAACTCTGGACAAAAGGGAACACAGGTCGCCCAATCCACAAAGTTCTTCCAAAGGTATCACTACACACACAAAACTGGTCAAGAGAACTTTCAATATTCCTAATGGAGCATGGACCTTTTCCAACATATTTGCATCGATTTAGACTTTCACAGACGGATTACTGCAACTGTGGTGGTATTGGTTCACCAATACACTATGCAACAGAGTGCCCTTTTACACTTTCATGGCATCTGAAAACGCCAGCATCCTCGAACATCGATCCATGGAGGAAAAGTATAGCACAAAATAAGATACTCAGCAACAAAATCTGTGAATTAATAAGATTCATACATCAGAACAATGATTTATTCAAAATTAATTAAAATAATAATAGATTCAGCAAATTGATTTAATTCCTGTATGTTAAACCATCCACTTTCATCATTAATTTTAACTGGTCACCCTTTCATATTATATTTTTGTATATAACTGTAAATATTTTGTACCCACTTTCGCATGCGATTCAAAATTTGCTTGTCAATTGTACTTGTATTCACCTGTTTTTACTATTTAGCAGTTCAACCATTTTGTTTTTATATTCCAGGTTTATATTTTTTGTCATTCGCTTACACTGTCTGCACATGTCTATTTTCATATTGTAAATACATTTGTAAATTTTTTTTTTTTTGTTTTTGTAAATAAAGTTGTTGGGGGGCGGTTGACCGGATCGGGGTGGGTTTGGTTTGTTTGGTACGTTTCTTCCGTCACAAGTCCATCAACCGGTACGGGTGCCATATAGGCATCAGGCACGGGGACTTGGGGCGGCGTTCTGTAAGAGAACGGGAGCGGGACAGAGATTGTAAAACGTGACCTCTCCGTTCTGCCAAAAGGCGAGCTTTTTTGGCTGCCTTTGATTCTTTAACCAACTCCCATTGGTCGGAAGCCTTTGCTTGTTTAGCATTTTGAGAATGCTTTTGGAATTTGGACTGAGCTGCAGAGGTTGTCGAAGGTGATTCTGTTGAAGGTTTCGTTGTAGAAACGTTTTTCACTCGCAAGACATTTGGTTTAACAGGCGTAAGCTTTATTAATGGTGGGACGATAACTTTAGTAAGACGTTCATCTGTTTGTGAAGGCTGAGAGGTTGAAGATTTCAAGGCATTAGAATATGACATAGAATTTTGTTCTGGGAATAATAATTTCTTGGCTTCATAGTAAGAAAGATTTTGCTGAGTTCTGACCTCCTGTATCTTTTTCTCTTTTTTCCATTGTGGGCAATCC
Source organism: Araneus ventricosus (assembly GCA_013235015.1). Taxonomy (NCBI): domain Eukaryota; kingdom Metazoa; phylum Arthropoda; class Arachnida; order Araneae; family Araneidae; genus Araneus; species Araneus ventricosus. The sequence goes on from BGPR01006521.1 coordinate 73,723, forward strand.
TTTGAATCTGCTGAGTGAGGTTGTTTACAGTTTGCACACAGAAGCTCAGCACTTTGACAGTCGGATGTAAGGTGATCTACAGAAGCACACTTGCAGCATGTCAGTCTTCCACGGCAGGCAGTTTTGGAATGACCAAATCTTTGGCATTTAAAGCATCTAATTGGATTGGGAATGTAGAGACGAGTTTTGCAGTAAATATAACCGGCTTTGACTGTAGAGGGTAATTTTGTAGTATTGAAAGTAAGTATTACATGTTTTGTGGCTACGAGAGTGGTTCCTTTTTTCATGAAGATACGTTTAACCGCTGTCACTCCTTGTGAGGACAGACCTTCCAAGATTTCTTCTTCGGTAGATTTCATTAATTCATTGTCTGATATGACGCCTCGGCAACTGTTTAAGGTACGATGAAGTGTAACAGTGACTGGATTGTTGAGAAAAGATTTGGCTAAGAGGAAAGATTTTGTCTGGACAGCAGAGTTGGTTTCAAGCAATAGATCACCAGAACGAAGTTTTTTCACTGATTTTGGGCTTCCGCCAATTCCTGCAAGACCTTTTTCAATAGCAAATGGAGAGAGTTTTTCGAGTTTTCCGTCTGGAATAGAAAGAATGAGGAAACGAGAGTATTCTGAGAGCTTGTCGATGTCAGTAATTTGTGAACCCATGCGAGTTTGAATATAATTCGGGCCCCAACGGCGCCGCCCACCACGGAGCCCAACTGGGGAAGGCAATTACCGGCTCTGGATGTTCCCAGCCTCGGCATCCACCTTAGCACTAGCTGGGGCCTATACGCTCAGGGCCACTCCCAGGAACGTTGACCACCCTTAACGCCAAGTCCCAGGAGTTGACCACTTTCGCTTGATCCCCTTGAGCAGACCAACCAAATGGCTAGGATACCGGCCAATTGATACACCAGGGACCAGAATGTACCACCCGTCTAATGGGTCGCCACGCACGGCCAACACGTGGGGATAATTTGCTGTCCATGAGAAGCAAGAAGCAAACAGAGTGGCAACAGCTTCTCATGGAGAGCTCCCTCGCCTACCCTCGAGGGAAAGAAAGAAATAGCAAAAACTCAAGGGGAGACAAAAACGGAAGGAGAGCAGACACTAGGGTACCTCGGGGTCGTGAAACCCGTCACACCTGAAGAAGATGTGCCCCTGAGGGGCAAGGAGTTTTTCAACTTGGCAACCTCTAGCATTTGTGTCGACAGAACCCCAAAGGGTATTATGTCCATTAAAATCTCCAAGAATAATAAATGGAACTGGAAGCTGTTTGATGAGATCATCAAGATCTGTTTGACGAATAATTTCATTAGGAGGGAGGTAAATAAAGCAAACAGTAATCAAAGATTTAAGCTGAATTTGCACAGATACAACCTGCAACTGAGAATTTATATTGAGCCGTTTTGATGGAAAAATATTGGGTGTTAGAGTGACAACACCTCCAGAAGCTCGTGCATTTTGTAGATTATCTTTTCTTTCCATTTTATAGTTTTTTATTTTCGTTTCGACTGCGGGACTGAGGCATGTTTCTTGGAGCCCAAAGCAGGCTGGTGTATATTTATTTAAAACTGATTTGATATCATCAACGTGAGTGCGAAAGCCGTTACAGTTCCAGGAGATTAAATGTATTGCCATTATTTTGGTTTTTTGAAAATTTAGATTTAAAATGCTCCGGTGAGACGCGAGAAGGATCGGAGTCTGCAATGGCGTCATCCATTTCACTTATAGAAGATCCTTCAGATGGATGAATTTTGAGTTGATCTTCCTTTTCGTCTATTTGAATTTTAGTTTCTTTTGGGGGAGGTTTTGGTGTCTTTCCTTTCTGTAAATCTCTTTTCCGTTTAGGTTTCTTAGTGGCAGGAGAGGAAGTTTCTTCCCACGATTTTTTTATCGCAAGGAGTGCTAGCCAGTCACTTTTCTTGACAGTTATGGTATCTTTATCAGCTATGGGATTTACTATTGCAGGTGCTGCAGGAGTGCTGTTTATTACTTTTGGTGCTCGTTGTGAATTTTGAGGAGTGTTTAGTTCTGAAGGTGTAATTGTTGAGTTTAGGACTGATGAATATGAGAGACCTGGTTTGGGAGTTCTGTCGTTTACTATTTTCCGAGCTTCTGGAAATGATACATTTTTTGTGATTTTAACTGTTTGGATTTCTTTTTCTTCTTTATAGCGCGGGCATGAACGGAAATAAGCTGGATGATCACCTTCACAGTTGTAACATTTTGCTGTCGTAGAACTGCAGTTTTTACTATTGTGATCCTGGAGGTTGGTTGGTTGGTTTGGGATTTATTGGCGCAAGAGCCAAATTTGGCCATGCTGCGCCAAACGTACGGTGAAAGTACAGCATACGGTGGGATATAAAATCATGATTATGGCGCTAAAATATTCGTTTCAAATGAAAAAGTGTTAAAAGGAAAGAATGATATACGGAAGTACAAAGCAATCAAATATGATTTAAAAAACCAATTGATTGTAGGAAAGAAAAGACCCTAGGATGAGGATTCTCTCCCACTACGTCTTTAAGTGAGAAAAATGTTGCATTAAAAAATGACTGACGCTGAAAGGTGAAAACTGGACATTCAATTAAAATATGAAGAACTGAATAAGGTACTTGACACGAAGTGCATATAGGTGCGGGCTCAGCAAAAAGCAAGTGCTTATGAGTAAACCGCGTGTGTCCAATACGGAGACGAGTCAATATGACATCTTTTCGCCGCACTGGAACACCAGGCCACCTACCAAGAAAGGGTTTTAAGGAGTGTAGTTTGTTTTGTTGTTGCAAATCCCACAGCTGTTGCCACATCTTATTGATATGCTTTCTGATGAAGCATGCAACATCAGACAAAGGAACCGCACTATTGAGGGGGACAAGTGCAGATTTAGCAGCAGAGTCTGCCAACTCATTGCCCTTAATACCCGTGTGGCTGGGAACCCAGCAAAACAGTATGTCAAAACCCGTGCTTCTTAAATCTTCCATTTGAAGTAAAATATCACAAATGACAGGATTATTAGAAGATTCAGTCTGCTGTAAACTTTGCAAGACACTCATACTATCAGTGTATATACAGAATTGCCTTGTATTTTCACTCGAGATGCGCTGTAAAGCACATGAGATAGCAGTAGCCTCCGCAGTATAAATAGAGAGTGCAGCATTAAGTCTATAGGCAGATACAGAATCTGGAAAAGCAACGCTGCATCCAACATAGTTAGTGGACTTCGAGCCATCCGTAAAAACAGGCACGTACTGGGAGTAGAGACTTCGATGAAGGTTAAAAACTTGGTAAAACACAACAGGAGCAGTGGAAGCGTTGTGAAACAATGAAAATGGGTCGATGTAGTTAATGGAAGGGACACTCCAAGGAGGAAAACTAAAAAAGGTAGATTGTTTAACATCTAGACTAATCAATGCCGATTCTTCAAGGAATAATTTTGTTCTATCCATAAATGGACGAACATTAAATGGGCGGGCATTATAAAGTCTATTGATGCAAGAATTAAGAAAGGTACTCCGCAATGGATGATTAGGCATAGACATAATCTTAAAATAATAATTGGCAGACAATTGTTTACGTCGAAAATCGAGACAAATTTGAGAGCAATCCGCATATAAACTCTGCACAGGCGATGTCCGAAAAGCACCAGTACATATGCGTAAGGCTGAGTGGTGAACAGGGTCAAGCTTCCGTAATGCAGAGGCACGGGCAGAACCATACACCACACTGCCGTAATCAATACGGGACAGGATTACTGCCCGATACACTCGGAGTAAAGAGGTTCTATCAGCTCCCCAAGAAGTGTTAGATAAAACCTTCAGAATATTCAGAGCCTTTTCGCACCTCTTCCTCAAATCTAAAATGTGAGGAAGGAAAGTGAGTTTACTATCAAAGATAACTCCAAGAAATCGTGCCTTACTTACAACGGGGATAGGCTGATTGTGAACATACAGAGTTGGATCAGGGTGTAAACTTCTCTTTCTGCAGAAATGAACACAACTACTTTTAACAGCCGAGATAGTATGACCGTTCTGTTCACACCAACCAACTAGATCATTAATTGCAGATTGGAGCTGTCGCTGAATCCGATATATATCAGAGCCTTGGCAGGAAATCTGCAAGTCATCGACATAAAGGGTACTAGAAATCGATGGCTGCAGTACAGATATAATACTAGAAATGTGAGCAATAAATAGAGTCACACTCAGTACACTTCCCTGGGGTACTCCTTCGGATTGAATAAATGTATCGGAAAGAGTTGTTCCAACCCTCACTCTGAAATGGCGAAAAGATAAAAACTGCTGAATAAAAGTAGGAAGATGTCCACGGAATCCAAAGTCAGAAAGGGCCCGTAAAATTCCATATCGCCAGGTGCGATCATACGCTTTCTCAAGATCAAAAAAGATGGAAACCAAATGATTTCTCTTCACAAAAGCATTGCGTATCTGTGATTCCAGAAAAGCTATGTTATCCATAGTGGATCTTCCCTTCCGAAAACCACTTTGATAGGGAGAAATACAGCCATTAACCTCCAATTCATATACAAGACGAGCATTAATCATGCGCTCTAGAGTTTTGCAAAAGCAACTCGTTAACGCAATAGGACGATAATTTAGGGGATTACCAGGGTCTTTCCCAGGCTTAAGGATGGGAATGACGGTGGCTTCGCGCCATTTCGAAGGGAAGAGATGTTCCTCCCAAATACGGTTGAATAATCGCAAAATGTTACTCAAAGAGTGCTCATTTAAGTGTCGAAGCATACAATATGTTATTCCATCTGGTCCTGGGCCAGTATTCCGGGAATGAGAAAGTGCCCTCTTCAGCTCAAACATCCGAAAAGGGGAGTTGTATGGAAGGAGTTGTTCCGTTCCGAAAGTGAGAGTTGTGCTTTCGGCTCGATTCTTAGTCAGCAAAAAAGCAGGACTGTAGGAATCAGAGCTAGAAATACTTGCGAAGGAATTACCAATACAATTGGCGATTTCCAGAGGGGAAGAGAAAGTAGCAGAATCGGTCTTCAAAATTGGAAAAATGAACTCCTGATAAAGACCACAAGCCGATTTCACTTTCTTCCACATTTGTTTGCTGGATGTTGATGTGGTAATAGAGGAAACGAATCGTACCCAAGAATCCCTCTGACTACGTCGCCTAACTTTGCGTGCGAGGGCTCTGGCTTTTTTAAACGCTATAAGATTTTCAGTCGTTGGACGTCGGCGAAAAATGCCCCACAATTTCCTTTGTCTCCTGTAGGCAACACTACATTCTTCATTCCACCAAGGCTTTCGTAGCCGGTGTGTACGAGTAGAACTTTGAGGAATTGCAGCATTAGCAGCACCCAAAATTGTTTGAGTGACATCTCGGACAGCATCATCAATGGCGACAGTATCAACCATATTCTTGGTAATCACAGCTATCCCCACGGCTCAGAAAATTCCGTAGACCGTGGTGGAATGAAGCTTGTCGCGACAGTCGCAGGGAGGAAAAGAAATTGTGGAACATTTTTCGGAGATATCCGACCACAGAAAATCATATCGCTTTTAAGCGTGCCAAAGCCCTTGCTCGTCGCATACGCCGTCGTAGTCAGAGGGAATCTTGGATAAATTTTGTTTCATCACTCACATCCTCCACTTCTAGTAAACAATTGTGGAAAAAGGTCAAGGCTGCAAATGGAATATATCGTGAATTTTCCTTTCCTATTTTAAATACAGGAAATGTGACTCATTCCGCTCCATTAGACATTGCCAATGCTCTCGGGCACGCATTTGCACAAGTTTCCGCAAGTGATTCTCAATGATTTTTTCTGACAATTTTTCTTTCACTCTTTTTAATTTAATTTTTTTTCTAACTTCTGGTTCCAATTTTATCTCTTTTGTATTTTGATTGTT
>BGPR01006522.1:0-29443 GCA_013235015.1 Araneus ventricosus
ACGAAACAATAACTTCCCAGACAGATCTTTCAGACATAATATTCAAGTTATTACTTTTTAGCAAATGTTTAAGGATTTCAAAAGGAAGTTCTTGCAACCCTCCATTTGATGTTTTCAAAATATCTTGGAAATGAACAAGTGCGTACCTGTAGCAGTCTTCCTTGATAGCTAATTTATCGATGAGCCATGCGGTGGAAAGGGACGATAAACAATTTGCACTTGTCATGTTTTGAATGGCAGATGACCGTAGGCATTTCAACAGGTCATCTAGTAACAGATAATCGCAGGCAATCATCAAGTCCCACAGGTCTTTTTTATTCAGTGCTACGTTACCCTTGTATATGAACAGAAGAATATATTCCAAAATTTTGCTGTCTATATTAGGAATGAGTACCGTTTCTTCTTGAATATTAAAACTGAATAAAGCACGGAAATATTCACTGCGTTGAGCTAAAACTACTCTGTGGATTCTAAAAGTTGTACCGTCATCCGTTTGCAAGATTCCATCTGTGAATATTTGCTGCCCTTTCCAAGGTCCACTATTAAAAATTTCTGCAAAGGGAACATTCATAGCTGGCAAACTCATTTCATATGAAATAAATACAATCTAAGAAAAAGTGGACAAGCTTACTTAACAAATGGTAATACGAAAATGATTGGGTTATATTTTAAACAGAACTTTTCAACAATTATTGCTACAGGTAGCGATCCAACTGTAATAGCGGTTAACGACAAGAAACCTGCATTCATTGTTTGGAATTACAGTGTTTTAAACTACAAATAATTCAAACGATTGTAATAATACAATGACTTACAATAATACGTTTATGAACCAAACAATGCATTATACATTATATTTAAAAAAGAGTAATTATATTTTTACCTTCTCGTATACGAGTACACGAAGAGAAAATATTCTAATCGTAAAAAAGTTGGAACTATTGATGAATCTCCATGTTTTAGACCTTTCTGAGTCCAAAAAGCACAATTTTGGAATTAAGTCTGTCTGTGTGTCTGTGAACACGAAAACGGCGAGAGCTACAGGAATGAAATTTGAGATGCGATCTCTACATATAAATTTTAGATTTCTATCAAATTTTGGTCGAAACCCGTCTATAGGAAGTCTGTCTGGATGTCTGTCAACAAGTCATCAAATAACTCAAAAACTTAAATAGCTAGAAGGATAAAATTTGATCCACAGTTTTACCATCAGGAATTCACAGGGTGGCCATAAAATAACTTTCCTCGTTTGGAGGCATCAGCAGCCACTGATCCCTTGAATATCCCGAGGCTAGCACTTTTGGACGATTTTACTCCGGAAAGTGATGACAGGCAATGAGTAAGATGAGCGCATTTCCGTAGTTCTTTGTTAGGTCACGCTAAGTAAAATGTAGATATCTTCGCCTCCACTTTTCACTTTACCCCTATTTTGTTGAAATGAACTCCACCTGGCGTATGCGCAAAAGTGCGGGGGGTTTCGGAATCCAAGAACTTACAGTAAAACCAATGAACGGAATGAAACCAAATTTCATATGCAGATTGTGTGGCTTTTAGGTCATTTAATATTTCATTGACCGACAATTATTTCATGAAATTGAAAACGGTCTTTAAATAATTAGCAGTTAATACAGGAATTGATGATCATTCATATAACTCTGTTGTTTTCCTTCAAATTCGAAATTTACTCTATTTTGAATAAACCATGTTTCAATTCTCCAATCTGAAATTTCAATAAATATTTTTCTGATAGACTGCAAAATGTATTGTTATAAAGTATCAAAATATTTTCGGTAATGCATAATGCTTAATTCCAGAATTAATGGAATTCACTAATTTATTAGCAACATTTGCATCTATGCCAAATCAATGACGTCAAACAGCATGTCTTTCCAGAAGCTTAGTATTAAAATTCCGAGTTTAATTTAATGCAATTTAACGCAAATGTCGCTTGTTCTGTGAAATCAAGCTAAAGTATTTTCATTAATAAATATTAACGCTTTATCTTCGTCTGAAGTAACAATTGACGAGAACATTTTCCTGCATTTTTTTCAAATTTTGCTTATAGGTCATTTAATATTTCATTGACCAACAATTATTTCATGAAATCGTTAACTGCCTTTAAATAATTAGTAGTAAATACAGGAATTGATGATCAGATGGGAATTAAATAAATCGTGGAAATATTTTTATATGCCAAAAATTGTATGCAAACAATGCCAGTTTTCTGGACCAGAAATCCATTAACAAATCCTACATCAAAATTCAAACCACAGAAACGCATTTTTACACTCAAAAGCAAAACAATAAATAAAGGACAAACAGGGAGTTGAGAAAGCAACTTCAAAAATCGAATACCGAAAATCTAAGACGTAAAAATAAGTAAAAAGAGCAATCGGAAGGAAAAAGATAAAAAAAAGCGTTCAGTAAACCGAATGAAATTTTCACAAATGCGGGTTGAATTTTCAGCGCGGGAAATCCGACTAGTAAGGAATACATAAATATTGTATGACGAAGAATTCCTTTTTGAAGCATTCTTGACTCTATTCTTATTAGGACACGCGTTCGAAGGAGAATCCACTTCGAGCAGAATGGAAGTTGGGAGAAAATCTTTTTATATCTGTGTTTTCCTTGGTGGGCTGCTTTATATGCAAGAGAGGTGCCTGTTTTTGCTCATGAAAATAACGATAGGATCCCGAACATGCATTTCAGATGTCTTAACACGATCCGATTCTTCAACACAGAGATTTCTTGACACCACGACTTAAAATATAATTGTTAGTAATTCAATACCGATAGGATCCCGAACTGTATGCATTTGGCGTCTCTTAACACGTTCCGATACTTCAACACAGAGATTTCTTGTCATCGCGACTTAAAATATAATTGTTAGTAATTCAATACCGATAAGATCACGAACTGTATGCATTTGGGATGTTTTAACATGTTCCGGTACTTCAACACAGAGATTTCTTGTCATCACGACTTAAAATATAATTGTTAGTAATTCAATACCGATAGGATTCCGAACTGTATGCATTTGGGATGTCTTAACACGTTCCGGTACTTCAACACAGAGAATTCTTGTCATCACGACTTAAAATATAATTGTTAGTAATTCAATACCGATAAGATCACGAACTGTATGCATTTGGGATGTTTTACCATGTTCCGGTACTTCAACACAGAGAATTCTTGTCATCACGACTTAAAATATAATTGTTAGTAATTCAATACCGATAAGATCACGAACTGTATGCATTTGGGATGTTTTAACATGTTCCGGTACTTCAACACAGAGAATTCTTGTCATCACGACTTAAAATATAATTGTTGGTAATTAAAACTGAATAACACTCAAGTTAATAGAAATTGATAGTCATAGTAATAGGTATATAAAATTAACTAATGGAATGAAAATTTCATCTCATTATCTTTCACGCGGCAAAATGAAAGTTTTATTTTCTTTTCATCATTTCGAGTCTATTATGCCGTATGTTGCCTTTACACAATACATCCAATTTTACCTTCTAAAACATTGAGAAATATTATCTTCTAGAATATTGAGAATAAGACTGAAGCTCTAATGCCTATAGTTGCTAATAGGATAAATACTGAAAATATTATTAAATAATTTAAAACGGCGAAATGTCAGCCTGAGTACTGAGAAAAATTTTATAAAAATAAATTGACGTTTTTCACTTGAGGCTGCATGTCTTTAGCTTTGTTTGTAAGCTTGAGAATACCATATTTTATTCTACACTGTTGAAGGAAATTCCTTATCTTTATTATAAGTTCTTGAAATTAATTTGAGTTTTATTTGAGTTAATTATTTGAATTTTAAAGTTTTATAAAAAAAGCTTTGGTGCGATAATATGCTCTGAAGTTATTGTGGAAAAGCGTCAAATATTGGGTGTGTTTAATTTATCTTAAATCTCTTATGCATAAATCGTTACTCGTGGTTTCCTTAACAAAATATTTTTAACCATTAAATTCTAATAGATATTTAAGCCTTGTTGTTCATGTGTTCTGTTTATTGCCTACATATATCTCCCTCATAGATTCATGACACATGTCATCGCATTTGCTTGCAAACTTAGTGTGGACGTTATCTAACACCTCAGCAAACGGTGGCTAACGCGTAAGCTTCTTGTTTCTCATGCAAAATGTGCAGTTGATTCCAACATTAAAATGATACGGAGAATTTTGCTTTCATTATATGAGAGTGTCTAACAACATGTTACGTGAATTGAAACATGCCAATAAGAACATTAAAGAATAGCCAAAATAATCGTTCAACGTATGGGATGTATTACTTAATATCTTAGAGGGTTTGTTGCTAGATTCCACAATCAATTTGAGGAAAAAAGATAAGTAAAAATTCATAAAGTTAATACCAAAGAATATGAAAAAATCGAACACGTGATTAAATATTTATAGAAAGAATGAAAACGAATTAAATCGACTGCAACAATAAAAATTATTCTTGTAAATTATGTATAAATACAGGGTGTTCCAAAAAAGTGGAACAAGCATTATTTCCTTAAATATTGCATTTAGACATATACTTCCAATTACAAAGTTTAATCAAATAAGGTAGGAATTTGAATGAAAACATTTTGGCTTCTGTGGAAGTTGAATATAAAAAGTTAGAAACAAATAAAATTTTATATGTTCACCTTAGAGCAAAAGTGTCAATAAGTGAAATGTCTCTCTTACCCTCATCTATATATAAACTAAGTTTCACATTTCTATCTGCAAAACTAACAGAGATATATTAATTTTTAAATTTCAAGGGGCTGCTCACAAATTTATAAAGAGATGTTTATTGCAGAAATGCAAGTTTATTCAACATAGAAAAACAGCGAAATGCAAATATTTGGCAAGTAATACATCAGCGTTTAATTCGTTTCATACGTGTGTTTCTGTTGCATCTTTTTGTGTTCGTGGGTTTTTTTTAAAGTTAATCTCCCCCCCCCCCCTCCCTCTTCTTCTCTGCCCGCCGCCGCCTCCCGGGGGGGGGGGGTTATTTGGACTTTTGATATCCGGTGCTATGTATTTTGTAAATGTATTTTATTATGTGTTTTATGGAATTGTACTTTATTTTGATGTTCTGATTTATATGAATTTTGACGTCTTATCTGATTTCGCTCCTGAGGGAGTTAAATTTTAGATGTTTTAATTGATCTATTAACGATCGTAAAATTTGTTTATTTGCTGTTGATTTGGATTGCTCTCTCCCTACCGACCCATATTCGGCTTTACATCCTTTAGGGTAGGCCTGGTCGGTGTGTTTCTCTCTCTATCTATCTATGAAGTACACCATCCAATTATCATGGATTGAAAAAAAAATTGCCAATGACGCATTCTGTTACTCAGTTTCATTGGCATTTCATTTCATCGACTTATAAAGAATTAAAAAAAAAAAAGAAAATGAAAATTTATTGTATAACAGGAAAATATCCTAATATTGAACAAGAATACTGAATTATTTGCTCTTAGAATCGTGCGCATTATTAAAATTTACTGGTAAATGTGGAGTTTACGGTATCCACCTGTTTCTCGCCAATTTTTCTTGTCGCAATTTAGTGCTCCGTCGCCAAATACTCTTTTAAAAGTGCAGTGCGCTTTTTTATTGCTCTCTTGCGCATGCTTCACCTGAAAAGGATAGATTGAGCACGCAATGCCTGCGGCATTTCAAGTGTCCACCGAACAAATTTTTTTAACTTGAAAAAACATCAGCGGCTTCATTTTCAGAACAGCGGAATACTCGTAGCTTCGCTTGTTCATTGAGAACCGAAACACACAGAAGAAAATACGCAGTACTGAACCGATATTCAAACCAAAGAATTCCAAACGAAGTTTTATTCAAATTCGAATGAATCGACCAATCAAATCGAAGAGATGAACAAAACAGTGCAATCAATACGAGGCGCAATATGGTGTGAAGTGCAAAACAAGGATGGAAAAATTAATTTCTATGCATGTCACGCATTAAAAATATTATTGCGCAACGAAAACAAATGTTCACTCGTGTCCGTTCTTGGAGGCAAAGAGTTGGCGATCCTAAGAGAAACCAATTAAGTGGATACTGTAAACTCCACATTAACCGGTTTACCTTTAAAAGCAGTGACGTCTCATCCTTTAGATCTGCAGAGTGGCAGAACTTACTAAAATTATTTTAAAAATTCGTATTTCCGCTTTTATTCTTATTCTCTTACTTTTCCATTCTCAGAGTTCGATTATCAACAAGAAAAAATAAATAAATAAAAATGAGAAAAGAAGACACAAAATGAATAAGACAGACACAGGATGAGGCTGCATATCAATTAGTTTTAGAAAGCACTAAAATTCGCTCACTGCGTACATTAGAACTTAACCGGAACTGGATTTTCGGATGCGTCTGTTTTGCGCTAGGCCTAACAACGTTAATTTTTTTCCTTCTTCAATCTTACCAATGGTTAGCCTTCGCTCTCTTTTATTTTTCATTGCCTGATTTTAGGTTTTCGATTCACTTTCATGTTGCCTCAATAGGAACTTGGCTGGTAAATATATATTTGATTTCTGTTCCTAAAAATCACCCACCGAATAAAAAGCACTGCAACTTTCTAAATTACAATTCCGATAATTACAGCTAGAAGTTTGGACTATTTGAAGGTAAAGCTAATTTTGAAAAATTGTATTTCAATTGTATTCTAGTTGTATTCACTGCTTGTTTCTGAGAAGATGAGCCTCACTGCTGATATGTCAATATGCCACCGAATATATTTTTTCAAGGTTCACAAGATGAAATATTTTTGTAAATACTTCAATTAATGTATTATTTCAGTATTTCTTAGATTATGCCAGAGTTAACAAATACATTGTTATATCCTGATACCGTCCTTTATATAATTTTAAAAAATATATTATCCCTAAAATGTACGACATCGAAAGACTGAAATAAACAGCAGTGAGAAGTATGGGAAAGTGGTATAGGTCAGTAACTTTGTCTTCTTATATATCTGTAAGTTTTGCTGATAGAAGCATGCAACTTTGTATGTAAATACATGAACGTAAGAAAAACATTTTACTAATTGACATCTTTCCTCTACGAGGGCCATATAAAATTTAATTTTTGTAACATTTCATTCTCTATCCTCTTGGATATCAAAGTATTTTCTTACAAATTCTTACTTTATTTGATGAAACTTTGTAATTGGAAGTATATATATCTAGGATCAATATTTAAGTAAATAAGCGATTGTTCCACTTATTTGGGACACTCTGTATGTTTTTGGAAATTTTTTAAAATTACGAGAAGAATTGGACGATGACTAAATTGGTATCATTACAAAGATAATTATTTAAAGCCACTTTAAAATGGCCAAGTTTGTCGCCAAGGTATGGACCATTAAACCCGGCAAGACCGGAAAAATCACTGTAAATGTCTCTTTCCAACACTAAAACAAACATTGCGAGGAAGCGACATTCCTTGTACGCAACAATATTAAGTATTTTAGAAAGAAACTGTGGCAATTGTGCGTTTTTCTCTAATGAAAAATAAATTGTTTCTGTTTAGATAAATTGTCATCTAGATACTTTGTTGCTACTGTTTTTTTAATGAATATTATATTCTCAAGAAATAAAAAAATTTCGCATACGCGCTAAGGTAAAACAGAGTTGAAGGAATTTTAAACAAGCAATCTCTGCTTTAAACTATTTTTAAGATCTTCTTTCAAGCAATATCTATATTAGGATGATCCTCAAATTTCGGTAACGCTCAGGAATTTGGATACGTGCTGAAGAGATACAGACGGTCTGTCTACAATTTAGCATGCACTACACACGGGATACTATTTTGATTCTGTGGTGATTTAATATCAAATAGGAGTTATGAGAGGGTTTGTTTTAGCTGATTTTAGAAGTTTCTTTTCTTTTTTTAATTTTATGTTAATTCATAGACGCGGAACTTTATTAATATCAAATACAAGTTCTACAAGAATTAATTTATTTTTCCACATCGTGGAGGTCTTTACTTTCCTTTTCTTTGAATAGGTTTCATCTTTTTCGTGCTTAATTTTGGAATTGAATATTTATTTATTTTGCCAAACTAAAGTTAATTTCAATTGGCTCATCGTTTCTTTTTCCACGCATTTTTTTATTTCTTAAATACTCTGCCAATGTGGATGAGATTTTCATCTGAAACTTTCGTTAATAAATCTGTGCCAATTAGCTCTTAGATATTGTTGGCAAGCTAAAAGTTCGTCTTAGAAGGGCAGAAATTTTCTTGTTTTACAGAAGAAAACGAAATAGGTTCTTAGTATTTGAGAAACACATTAAACGAGGAATGCAGAAAAAAGATGTAATCTTATAATTATGCCGGATAAAGACAAACTCAAAATCTGGTCATTTGAATACAGAAATTAGTTAATTAATTGTATCTTGGAACGTTCAAGCTACAATTTTTTTTCTACAAGAAGATAAATTTTATCCAATGTTTTCATTTTAATTTAATTATAAAATTGCCAAGTTCTCAATATTTTTGATGTATACTTACGTCTCTCCATAGTGCTCTAGTGGTGTGTCGGGAAAGAAAAAAATTATGACGATTTTCGCGCTCAAGTTAAACGCTTATAGCTCCGCAACCAAATAACGCAGAGAGTCGGTATTAGTTTTATTTAACAGAGAAAGAGGTAAATTGAAGATTTCAAAAAGAATTTTAGAATTCGGAATTACAGTTTAGACACAGTCGAGTTGAAAATTTGATGAAAATAACGAAAAATTTTGATAACCTCACAGCGAAGTTAAACGCTTATAGCTCCGGAACCAAATAATATAAAGAATTGGGTTTAGTTTCATTTAACATAGACAGATAGACATTGAAAATTGAAAAAAGAATTTTAGAATTTGGAATTACGGTTTAGTCAGAATCGAGCTTCAAAGTTGGTGAATATCATTAAACACTTTGTTGACGTGACAGCGACCTATGCGCGCGCACGCAAACTAAGGCAATTCATTCATCAATCTGAGGTTCACGCAAAATATTACTCCAAAATTGTTGAATTACGTCGAATTTCGTGCTAAAGTTAAACGCTTATAGCTCCTAAACTGAATAACATAGAGAGTTGGTTTTAGTTTCATTTAACAGCGAGAGGTGGACATTGAAGATTGCAAGAAGAATTTTAGAATTTGGAATTACCGTTTAGTCACAGTCGAGTTGGAAAGTTGGTGAAAATCAGGAAGAATTTTACATAGATAGAGTCGCATAGTCACACTAGACTATAGAGTTAATAGTCATAGTTGAGTGAGTTGAAGTCTAAGCCATTCAATCCCAGCGGCCGTTTCACAGAAACAAATAATGAGAGGAATAAAAATGAGAGGATTGTATGGAGGATATTATGTTTCTCCCTAACAATAGTGAAAATTAATAATTTTAAAATGGATGTGTAGACTATTGATACTGTGTGAACGTTTCCATCGTTTCGGTTTCTCATGGTGCATATTTTCGTATTTAAAAGCATCGCACTAATTTAGCAATTTTTGGAAATCGGAATCAGAAGGCACTCTTTTCTTCTTTTCAAACAAACTTCATAAGCTGTTACGTATTTATGAAAAAAATATCTTTAAAAATCTGTTGAATGGTGCGAAATGTGGAATATGATGTAGAGGAGTTCCAATGAAAGTTTGGAATTAAAAAGAAGCAATATTAAAATTTTCAGTTTATTTCAAAACAAGAGTCGTTGTGTGTATTTTCACTACTTCACTTCATTAGAAATCACCACAACTACTTTTATAAAATAAATAAATGTAATATCAATTTAATCTTTAATGAACATAATTTTTGATGAGAACAAAATTTGCAATGTTGGCTGAATGGTAATGCGTAATTTTACTCGATTGGTTGACAATTGGTTACGGATTGCCAGATGAAATTTCAAAATTTCAAGTTATACAAATAGGAGATTCATTCATCTTTTTAGAAAAAAGTAATTTAATTGGTTTTTTCGGAAAATTACTGAACAGAAAGTTCATCTCCATCAGTTATCTGGGAAGAAAAAATTGGGGCCAATTATATTTGTCGAAGGATATGCATATCAATTTAACACCATAATTTTAACCCTGTTATGCCCGTAAGCAACACACCCAATTTTATCTTCTAAAATATTGGGAATAAGAATGAAGCTCTAATACCTGTTGTTACCAATATGATATAGACTGAAAATACAATTAAATCAATTTACAACGTAAAGATAGCAGTCTGAGTTCTGATGAAAAATAAAAATAAATTGATAGTTTTCACTTACAGCTGCATCATTTTTGATTTATTTGCACACTTGAGAATACCATATTTTATTCTACAATGTTGAAAGATATTTCTTATCCTTATTATTAATTCTTAAAATTCATTTGTGTTTAATATTACAGATTTGTATCAAGGAATTTCTTATCTCAATGCATATCAAGCAATAAACTATCATTTTAAATTAATGAATACTGCTAATGCTAACTTATAGATTATAGAATTCAAAAGAGGAAGCAATTAAGAAAATTTGTTTTATTTTTTAATTTTTCTACTATTCAGTTTTCAATTTACAGTTGATTTAACAAATTAAAGAGAGTAAACTTCCTTACAAATACACGCTTTTGTTCTTCTTCTAGATTTAATAGTTTCACAGATAATGGCTCTCAAAAATGGGAGGTGTCCAGTAATTTATGACCACCTAGACCTCCGTAACGGCGTGTTACTCATCTGAAAAAAGCTTTTTTAAAATGTGCCCTCATTTTAAAAGACCGTAGTTGTAACTTTATTAGTGTTTTTATTAATTTTGAAATGGGTTCAATATATAAATATATATATAATTCATGAACACCCTTTATTTCTTAGTTATATCTTAGAGGGTTTATTACTATATTCCAGAAACAATTTGGTGCCAAAAGATAAGCAAAAAATCACAAAGATATTGCCAATGAATATATAAAAAGATACACGAAATGTTCATATCTGAACTTTCAACAACTGAACTCGCGATTAAATATTTGTAGAAACATTGAAAACGAATTGAATTGCTATGCAAGAATCAAAAACATTGTTTTAAATTATGTATAAGTAAATTTTTATAACCTTAATTAAAATATGGCGGAAATTGGTACAATTAAAAAGATAATTACTTGAAACCACTCTAAATTGGTGAAAAGCATTTTTGTGGGGTAATATTTCCTGAAGTTATAACCGAAAAACCCCAAAATATTGCTTAATTTTAAATTATTTAAAATTCCGAAAATTGCTTCGATGTGCTTTGCTCATTCTCACTTCCCAAAAGTTTAAGTGTTAAAAATTTGATAACTCTAGTAAAATAATTTGTAATGCAGAGCGCCATGTAACAGTGCACTTTGTCAAATACAAAACTCTCAATACTCTAATTTCATCATACACATCTAATCTGTTTCAGTATGAGGTGAACTGAAATTTTCGAATAAATATTTAGACAGAAACTACAGCAGTTACAGTTTAAAATGCAAATTCGAAAAAATTTAAAATTTACAATCTCTTCAGTTTTGAACTAGGCGGTCAGTGTCAAAAACTTTTTCTAATATTCAGTTAGAAAAATGTTTTTATAAGAAAACAAAATCTCCTTTATTAATGCTATATAAAATCACAAAATCTAAATAAAATGCATTTCACACATAAAATTAAATAAAACATTAAGAGACTGAGAGAGTATCTAAACCAAAGAAGAATCTGACACGTGCCAACTTTTTATTTCATTACTTATTTGAGAGAAAAGAGTCTATCTGAGTCAAAATAGTACGTTCAAGAAATTTCTGAAATACGAAACAAGAAAAGAGGCTGAGCCTTGCTTCGCCAATTTTATGGAGACATTTTATGTTTTCCGGCTGTTTTACGTGACTGTGACGACACTGGAATATACCCCATTCCGATGATTTCATAGAATGTATCTCGGCAACAATAAGTAAAATTCCTCATAGATTTTAGAATCAGCAAGATGCAGTTTTTCTTCCAAAAATCATTTTGAAAAAGTAAAGGGATGTAATAGTTTGAATGAATGCCAGATTGTTTGAGTGAGGGAAAATCATTTTGATAACATATCCTTTTTTAAAATATTACTGTGAAACCTCTCTACAACGGTCATCCTCAGATCCAAGGAGAGTTGGCTGTGAGAGAGGTGACCGCTCTAAGGTGGTTTCATGTTTCGAATTACAGAATATGTATTTCAAAAAGCCTTAATTCGTTATTTCTGATGAAGAGAATTTTTTTAAGATCCTCTACAGGAAAATGTGATTTATTGGAAAATTTATAATTCATTTTTTCTTTTTAGAACAAGATACAGTTTGCGTTTTCTGGGACCTTCTATTTTTACAGAGGTATGTCAATTTTTTTAAAATTTCGAAGTTAAATCTCTACTTCCCTAGTAGTTGTTGAATGATGACCTATATTATCCAGTCTTTTGAGCTGAAAGTTTTGTTTGCTGATGGTCAAATTCTCTATCCGCAGCTTCTTTCCCAGAGATTCACTAAGTTGTGGAAAAATAACAAGATGAATCTGCGTTTTATCTAGTTCTTCCTTACTTTCGATAAAGCGCATTATACCCATTGTTCATCAACATAGCCCATTGACAATCGCTGCAAGTTGGCATCGATGGCTGAAAAAATGTATCTGTAAATTTAATTGAATTTTTTAGCTACAGATGTTAATATGAATATTCTTAAAAAAATAAGAGACTCACATATTAACTTTTCAGGTAGGAGTAATTAAATTAAGTCTCATATTAATGATATGATTAATTGCTGGAAGTAATGAAAAAATCGGAAATTATGTCCAATAAACGCATCTTGATATACAGTCGAACCTCTATTTAACGAACTTCTATTTTGCGAATTTCTCTATTCTGCGAACTTTTTCTTGGAACCAAGAACATTTTGCGAATTCCTTCGTAAAATAACCTCCAAATAGCGAAGTGCATTCTCTGTTTAACGAACTTTTTCTTGTGACCCAATATTTTTTTTTCTCCCTATTTCTGAAAATATTTCTAAACATTTCAGACTTATTCTTTTTTTTAACGCATTTCATGGTGATCAATGACCTTGAAGCTGGAAAATGTCAAAGCGAAAGTGCTTGATCATCAAAAAAAACAAATTTAATTCTTCATGAGGTGGATAAAGGAGTGAAAAAAAGGATATTGCTTTAAAATTTGGTATTCCTCCAAACAGCTTATCAACCATAATAAAAAAATATCGTGATAAGATACAAAATTTTGATTCATCGGATTCTTGTTCAGAACGTTTAAAAGCATGTGTCTATGAAGATGTGGATGAGGCAGTTTTGAAATGGACAGTGTGAAAAATAAAAACAATACAGAAATGAATTGCGATGAAGACGAAGATGATGAAGATGGAAATGATCATGATGCATAAATCAAACAACCCTTCGTATGATGAAATGCTAAAATTCATTAATTTTAATATAAAATTATTTCTTTTAGTTTAAAATACAGTGTATTCCTGGACAATGTTTTGTTTTATTCTTGTTTTCCTCGCAGATTTCTTTTTGATGGGTAAAATATATAAAACAAATAGATATTAATTTACAAAATAAAGATGTGATTAATTACTTTTTTAATAATATTTAGTGTTTATGAATTTAAAAATCTGTTTTATGTAGTTTAAAGTATTTTAAAAGGTGAATCTCTATTTAACGAATTTTCCATATAGCGAACTTTTATCGTGATTTAGCGACTTCGTTAAGTAGAGGTCCGACTGTATAATGAAATGTTCTTGCAAAATATTATAGAAACCAGCGGGAGTGGCCTCCCCGAAACTTTCTCGCATATGAAAAGTAATGTAGGGTGGGTAAACACCCAGTGGGTAGGTAAATATTATTGGGGTATTTACCCAAGGCCTGGTTATTTTGAGAAAAAAAAATATGAATGGTGATTTACAATGAAACATATCAAATTCATGAATTCCTGAAACTTAATATTTTGCAAGAAAGAATTGCGTATGTTCTCAATTTTTACGCGCGCTGAGGAACTAGAACTTTATTTAACGTTTTTGACTACGAAATCTTACTGCTGATATCACGCAAGATTCACCATACTTTCCATCAGGAAAATGTTAGAACGAACTTTGATTCAGGGGTTGCCATAATTTCCGAAGTGCGGCTCGCTACAATTTCCTGCGTAGACTGCCAATGTCAAACGCCAACCATACTAACTTTAGTAAAATAAGCGAAACGCTAGCCAACACACAGTGGCAATGTGCATTTTGAACTAAATATGCAATTTAAACACCTGTTTTTTAACCGATTTGAACGAAATTCGGATACAGATCTATAATTAATGTTAGCATACGTGATACCAAGTTTTATTTATCTAAGCCAAAGGGCTTATGAGATACAAGTTTACGATTATACAGAGCGACAGACAGTCAACCCGTCCACGGATTTGGCCCAAAATTGTATACGGACCTACATTTATGACGATAAAACTGTGTACCAAATTTTATCCATCTAGCTATTCAAGTTTTTGAGTTATAGTGTTCACATGACTTCGGACATACAGACAGACAGACTTCCCTTTGACGGATTTGTCCAAAATTTGGTAGAAACCTACAAATTATGTTTAAAGACCACATATCAAATTTCATCCCCGTAGCTCTCATAGTTGTCGAGTTATCGTGTTCACAGACACACAGACATACAGACAGACATAATTCCAAAATTGTGTTTTTCGGACTCAGGGAGGACTAAAACGTGGAGATTCGTCAAAATCTCGAGTTCGAATTTTTTGACGATTACAATACTTTCTCTTTGTATACTTCGTATACGAGAGAGTAAAAAGTGGATGGCTTGCATTCTTCCGTTGTAACTTTTGCAATGTAAATTATGTGTTGTGTAACGGATTAAAAGTGATATTAATCGTGGACAGAAATTATTCACACTTGGATACTTCATAGAGTATCCGAAATGTATAGAATAATTCACAGTGTCTTCCCTGCTAAAAGCTATTAAATGTCTTTTTTTAACTACATTCTAATTTCATGTAAAACTGAATGAATTTGAAAAGGCAAATGACATTTAAATTAACGAACTTTAAACAGAATTAAAAACAAACTGGAAATGGCAAAAGCAGTTGTAACAAAAAATATCAAGGAATATTTCTGTGATCAGTGTAACTCTTGAAGTAATAAAATTTCAAAAAATTACGATAAACTATTATACCTGACAGAAAAAAAATGAAAAATGCAGGTAAATGTAAGAAAAAAAATCGATATTCCCATTCTTATCTTGAATTAAATTCCAAATTTCCGCTTTTATCATTATAATCTTAAAATATTATTTCGTGTAGAAGGTAAAGGACTGAAAAATAAGAAACTGTTCCTGAAATAAAATATATCTAATCCATACTACGCAGTTGAGTACAAATTGGTTAACTGGAACTTTATTCTTAAGTCATTCCAATTATTATAATACATTTCTCCAAAAACTTTCGACAAAAAGAAACCAAAATATATTAGAGTGGGCTTCTTAATATATTTTTATTACATTGGATCATATTTCATCGAGTCTCATTCTTCTGAAAAGTCAGCGAAAAGCTTTAAATACTTCTAGAGAATATCCTCATAACTTCTAATTTGCTTCATAAGCTCACTTCTCTTCCAGCGGCAAAAACAAGCAACGAAAGAGATCATAAAAGTGGAACATTCCGACCATAAAGAAATAGTGCGAAGGTTAGAAAAACAACGGACAGTGGAACAAATCAGTTTAAAGGCTATTGGAGCAAGAAGCTCGTTTTCCCGCGCTTTTTCTGTTTTCCTGTTCTTTTTCCCCGGGCTTTTATTCGAAGCTCTTCTCCTCGATCGAGAAGCGACAGAGAATGCGATCAGGTGCTGTTGACGTTCTACATGGGCTTTTCCGTCATTTTTTATTGTTTGCCTCGTTTTTCTGTGTTAAGAACAACAGAAAAATGTTGTAATTTGCGAGTTTTTCGTTCCCAAACAGCAGCAGATGCCCAGGGAATTCGTGCAAATTAAGTTATTAACTTTCTTTTTTTGTGTGTACCTCACAAAATTTCTAGAGTGATGTGGATCTTTATATATATATATTTACAGAAAAAGAACTTTTTTATTCTGTCTCTTTTTTTTATGGAATTCTTAATATACGAATATCTCTCACTATATTATCCCAATATTTACTGGGTTTTCAGTATTTCAAGAATTTCTATTCTCGGGAGATTTTTATGGCCTGTTTTTCAAATAACCACTTTCATTTTTATATAAAAAAACTTTTACCTCTTCTCTTCAAGGAAAAGAACTTATCCATAGTGACGTGATGGCGTAGCATCTTAACGAATATAGTGAATTGCTTGAAAAAATAATGAGTTCCATTTTTGTAAAAGGTTTATACTAGTACATTTTATCATAATAAATTAGTTATGCGGAATAATCTTATATTTTGTAAAAAAAAAGGTATTTTCAGCCGTAACTGTTTGTCTTGTTTTCCTGAGTTAAGAACAGCAGAAAAATATACTTTTTCGAGTTGTTTGTTCCAAAAGCAGAAGGGCCTGTATTGGAAATTTCCCCCAATTTAGTTATTCACCTTTTTTTTCCTTGAATGCTGGTCTTTATCTTTGTCTGCTGTTTATAAAAAACTCTTAAACTGTGAATATATCACTTTATTTTCTCAATATTTGCTAGGTGTTCAGAATTTGGATAATTTTCTTCAGTTGTTCCCGCAGTACACAAGTCAAATGAGCTACTCCAATTTTATCTTGCAATAAAGTGCGCGTTTTCAGGAGGTAAAAGAACGTGAGAGAATGGAACAGTATAAAACAAGAGGCATTGAAATGTTAGATGCCATACGAAATTACGTTAATCAAATGACCATGATGTTGCGTGATTTCACCCAAGTGTAAATTTTTTGAAAGAAAAAAATCGAAGCAATAATAAAACCTAATTTCACGCTAACTTTGTCCTCAAACAACAATAAAAAGTATCAGCAAACTGTCTGATACCTTACCTCACCGTGTTATCTGAAAGGAAAAAAAGGGGAAATTATCAAATATTTTCAAAGCAATCCCTAAAATATACTTTTATGACATTTTAAGATAAAATTAAAAGTTCTAGAAACGATTCGTTAGTCAAGAGAAAATGACATAAAGTTTATGCATACCAACTACAGTTCCCTAGACAAGATGCATGCATTTACTAACGTAAACATAAAAAAAGGAGTTTATAAATCAATTACCTAGACCAATAAAGACAGTTTTAAGTTAATTCCATATTTTAGTAAACATCGAAAGATAACGATATGGTAACGCCAAACACTAATTTTCCGCATGACTTGAAATAATGCCTTATTTACATGTCTTTCTGTATAGTTTGTAATTTTTCACTTTTGATTCTAGATTTAAATTCAAGAAAATTTTGTAAATTAACTGTCATTAGATTATTTTTTTACCGTGCAAATATTTTCCACACATGAATGAAGAACATGCAAAAGACTTGTTTGGAGTTCCGAATAACCTTTGGAATAAGGATTTTTTCCAACTTATTCATACTATTTGAAAAACATTCTTTATCTTTTGAAGAATCTGTAATAATTTATTTAAAATCAGCCCCATTGTGCTCAACTTCTTTTGATACTCGGCGAAACATGCCGTGGCAGCAGAAAAAACGAATATCCTGTCCTTTACGAATACCTTGGATATCCATCTTCATAAAAATGGCCAGATGGATCTTAAATTAAAATTAATTAGAGAGTGACCACAGAATTTCCTTATATATATTTCATTCTTCTCAGATTCCGACCCCGTTTCGGATTTTGATGGTATAAGGCCACAGGCACCGAACAGTTTTGAGGCCCCTCCCCCTACCCAAAGTCGTTACTCAACCAACGTCTTAGCATTATGATGTATGTCCGGTGGCACTGATTGGGTGAGGGGACAAAAAATTTATAGACATCTAAAAGACCCTGGGGTATAAGGGTAGACAAGAAAAATTATAAATTTAGTTAAAAAATCAACTAGTTTTCCCCAAAGCTATGGTTTTTTAGTAATTCCTAGTTTTAGGCATCTAAAATGAAATTTAAAAAAATTTCACCGAAAAAGTAGGGGGCTAGTGCCCCCTCGTCCCGACTCGCCACCACTGTGCACGTCAAAATGATTTTGAGCCTCCCCAAGGAACTCAAGCCACAAGGTGAGCACTTCTAGCGCCTGTAAGAAAACCGCCACTGATCCGGCCACGGTTTCTCGACAGTTAAATTGAGATCAATTTCAATCCACTATTCCCCCCCCCCAATAAATAAAGAAAAGCTTTAAATTTTTCCGTTTGCTTATTTAGCTGATTCTCTTGCCATAGCAGCACCTGAAAAACATGAGATGGATTTCAATGTATGTATACCAAAGTCATGGATTGAGTCAAGACTTAAAGAAGCGGCTCTTCAAAATTGGCAATAAAGATGGGAAAACTCATTGAAAGCTATGCACACTTTTGGGTTTATGCCTAAAATAGACCTCAAGAGAAGCATGGGTAATTTTTACCTAAAGCAACTATATACAGGACACGGTAGTTTTCCAGTTTACCAAAACAGATTCTTTAAAAAAATGACAATTGTAGATGTGGTTTGGTTAAAGGAACAGTAAGTGACTATATTTTTGTTTGTAATCTTTACAAAGATATCAGGAAAAAGTATTTTCCATCTAACTTTGGGACATTGAGCTTAATGCAGTTAACTGCGAATGGCTTGAAAAAAATGGACTTATTGAAATAGATAAAAATTTGTTAGAATTTTCTTTTACGTGTTAGTTTATTTATAATCTTCCTACTTTTTATATTGCTTAAATGTTATATAAATACTATTTTGCAAATTGAATTGTGGTAAAAATTGAGTAGATATCATTTATGGAAAATACCCTACTGATTGATGTATTATTGTGATGTTGCTTTGGTAATTTTGCGTGAATATATATATTTTTTAAATCTTATATGGAAAATATCATGATAAATGTTAATGGTAATTGGTAATTGAATCGTAAACTGAATTTCCTTATGTTTTAAGTTCGTTTGTTTGTTCTATTATAATTATGATGTGATGGAATTTTTCATGTATATTCTATGGTGTATGATATGATGTATTTTGATATATTTTCGAATTTTAAAAATTATGAATGTAATGCAACACACAAAGCTGTTTAAATGGAAAAACGTGCTCTAGGTAACTGTCATCAACTTTCAACCGTTTGCTTTTTGAAGGATGGTGAAATCTTCATGCATATATATATTTTTCAAAACAAAGACATAAACAGGAGTCTTATCTACTACATAAGCCATCCGAACAATATTTTTTACGATATTATACAATATTTTGAAATATTGAACAATATTTTGTAATATCGTAAAAGTATCGCGCAAAAATGTAGCATTATTATGCTACATTTTACATTCGTATCTATATTATACGAATGCCATTATAATCCGAAACGGGCATCCTGACAATTACGAATCCTTGGCTACCCACCCTCATGAAAATGGCCAGATGAATCCTAAATTAGAATAGATTGAACAAGTGACCAAATACTTTCCTTATTACGTCGGGAAAATATTTCAAACTCTTCTCTACGTCCTGCGGGCATATGGCATTTCGGATTAATTAAAAGGCCTAATTTATAGCCTTTATTATATCCGTTTTGTCATTGCTAGTTGGCAGACTAAGGAATTCCATTTAAATCCGAGACGCTTATCGTTCCGGCCATTAGTTGACAGATTTCTGAACGCGATTTCGCTGGATTAGAGAGGGTTGGAAGGAAAATTGCGTTTGGACATTGTACTCGCACAGATGCAGTTTTTTTATTGGAAAAGGTTTTAAAAAAAGAAAAAATTCTTTTTCTCAGTTTTCATTCATTTTTCCAAGGACTTGCAAGTGATGATAGTATTCTATGGAAAAAGGAAGCATTGAGAGGGTCTCATCCCATTAATGCATCGAATGCCATGTCATTTATATATACAGTGGCTCAAACGATTGAGAATACACCTTACTTTTACTTGATAAATCCAACTTTCAATATAAATAACACATTACCAAGAAGTGCAAATGTGTTTTCATTTTTACACATAACAAATGGTTTAATTTAAAGTAAAAATAAAGAACAATCAACGAAAAACTTCTAAAATGAAAAGTTTCAGAAGCATTTTAAATAAACATATGCAGATTTTTACCTAAAAAAATTGAGAATACACCAATGAAATATTTGTAATATTTCACATGCCTTGGAAGTGTCAATATTTAGTTGCATGTTCTTTGGCTTTTATAATGTCCTCCAAACGTCGTGTACCGATTCGACCAATTTTTTGGTGGTATCTAAACATATTTTACCCCATTCTTCTTCCAACACTTGTTTTAAATGTGCTTTGTTTCTAATTTTGTGTCTTTGGACTGCTGTTCCGAGTGTGACCCACAGATTTCTTATGACATTGATGTCGGGGGACTGTGGTGTTACATTTTGACGTTACGTCCCGTGTGTTTGGGGTCGTTGTCGTGCTGGGATATGAAATTTCCGTCTAAACCCAAATTTTTAGCACTTTCTTTTAATTTTAGTAAAGCAAATGGTTCATAATGCCATCTATAGAAACTAAATTTCCTACCCCGGTTGAAGCCATACAACTCCAAAACATGACGGAGCCACCACCATGTTTAACTGTAGGACGTAAATGTTTTGGATCCAAAACGGTTTTGGGCTTTCTCACAGTAGTGCGACGACCGTCACTGCCGAAAATGTTGAATTTTCTTTCATCACTAGATAAAACTTTTTTCCAAAAGTTATTAGTCTTCAATTCATGAGTTTTTGCAAACTCCAAACGCTTTTTCTGATTTTGTAAGCTGATGAACGGTTTCTTTCTAGCAACTCGACTTTTATATCCAGCTTGCCCAATTACAATTCGCACAGTTTCAACACTTACACTTCTGACAATGATTTGAGAAGTTTCTGCAGCAAGTTTGACTGCACTTACTTTAGGATCAATCTTAATTTCTTTCAAAATTTTCCTTTTTGCGACATCACTCAGAATACATTTCCTTCCTCTTCCACTTTTATTTTCAATCAATCCATCACTTCTAAATTTTCCAACGATTTTCTGGACACACGTGTGGCTTCTACCAACGATTTTCCTTGTTTAAATAATCCTAATACGAATTTCCTTACAACAATACTGGCTTCTCTTCGAGGAGCCATTTTACATTTAAAAGTCTGGTTTTAAGTTCATCTAACAAACTTCATCACAAAAAACAGATCGTTGAAGAGGTTTAAGATAAGATTACGCAAAATTAGATTAAAATTGCAGCCTAGTATAAAATATTTAGTGGTAGTTAAACATATTTTTCATAAGTCCATTTCTAATTTTTTGACCGCAAAATTTGCCTAATAAAGTTTTAAAGCTCTACAAATAATATGATTTTTAATGAATTCTTTCTTATTTTGTGTATAGACAAAGTAAAATGTCCATAGTTTAATGCCTCTGTAAAAATTTTTGTTATAATTATATTTTTTGGGAATTATTAACCATACAAGGTGCTAATTTGCTCAAAAAACGAAGTGCATACTTAATTCTTTGAGCCACTGTACATGAACGGCTATTCGGTAAGTAGAAGAAATGTAAGTGGCTGAGTTTAAAATTTGTATGGAAGGTTATTGTTCGCAAATAACCGATTTTTGTAATATTTTGACGACGACTGAAAACATTACATTTTCATAGAGTGTAGTAAAGCTATAAAAGTTACTTTACTACAGATTCGGAAAATTGAAAAGAAAGTTTAAACTAATCATCCTATTTTGCTTTATGTAATTTTTATTGTAAATTTTTGAATTCATCGCAAAGTAAATCACCATACTCGTATTATATTTGTTTGCAAAACGGCAAAACTTCAAGAACTTCCTGTAACTTCGACGATTACAGTAAGAAAAGTGTACAAATTAAAAAGTCAACTAGCTTCCCGATTTTAAAGGATTATTTGAGCGAATAAATCAAGCAAAGAAATTGGGATTGTAATTAAACAAATAATTTCTTCTAAAAAATAAGCGTTGCACTTAAAATCATTGATCAGTTCTAATTTTTTCTGAGTTTCAGTCAAAGGTTATAAATTTCAGTTTAATAACCTGAAAAATGTCATTCATTCAGCTTTGGTTACACAGCAAGTGATTCATTCCTGTTTTAATGTTCCAAAACCACTTTCACGAAAAAACTAAGTAAGAATTAATTCTGGGAAAAAAGACAATTAACTACCGTCGTAGTTCTCAACACTATTGCAAACAATTTTTCGAATAAAAGAATGAGCGAACACGATACATACTTTGATAATAGCAATGTGTTCTTCACTAAAGACGGTTTTTTCGGTTTCCATGAGAATGTAATGACGTATTGATTGCAACTCAAATGCTATATATATATATATATATATATATATATAAATATGCGTAATGAACTTTCTGCCCCATACCAGCTTCTTTACCACAATGTTGCTGGAAGGCTTCGAAAATGAAAAGAAAATTGAAAGGACTTTGAAAGAAAGCGCGCTCCGTGGCATTGGGTCTCGACAAACTGTTTCTGAGTTGTTATGGAAATGAAAAATGACGCCGAAGTCATTTTTGAAATCGCTCTTGTAAAACAGTTGTTTGATTTTCTTAATGAGACAGAAGTGCATTTATTTCTGGAGTGTTGCAAGTTTTAATTAAGGGATTGTTACAACGGAGAATTTCAAATATCTATATGACTGGTGTGATGGAAAAATGAACGCTGATTGAGAGCCTAGTGAATGTCAAGTGGCATATGATGTTATGTTTGTCTCTTTAATGTGACCCCTGATGCACTGATTCTGTTATAGAGAATTTCGTGTTTTCTCCACATGAACATTTTGGCCTTCATTTAATATTCATTCAGTTTTTGGAAAATAATGATATTTCAGTGCTGAACACAATGATACTTCTATTTATAAGCTTATAAGTTTATAATTTCCTTTACTATTTTCTAGAATTTTCAATTAATTGCCTTGAAATAAATTTGTTTTGATTCACATGGTTGTAGCGTTCAGATTGATAGAGATTAATTCAACATTATTATTTTATTTATTCTAATATTTTTCTTTTTTTAGAAAACCTAGAATTCGGCCTCAGTTGCCCACTAAGTTGCAACATTTGTTATCTGACTGCAGTTGAAAATATTAAGGACCGCGCCAAAATTATCTATTGTAAGACATTGTTTTGACTAATCTTAACTTAATTGAAGCAAAGTAAATAACTTGAATAAGTTATAACAAATATTGCTTTCTTTTGAGAAATGAAAACAAAAATTATGGGCATATACAAAAAGTACATATTATTCTTGGATTATAAGAAAATAAGTAAAGAAATCAAAATCAAGAAAAAAAACCTAGATTTTTCAGGTTCCATTACAAATCTTAAACAGGTGATCTGCAGTTTTGATATGAATCTAAAAAGATCTAGCGTAAAGTAAAAATTCATTTCTTGAAAAAAGAAGTTTTTCAATAAAAAGAGAAAACAATCGCTTTTATCTCGGGATAAAATAGAATTTTTACTCAAAGCGATGTTAAATCATATTAGAGAAACGACATGAAAGAACTACAAAATGAAAGAACAAAAAACTAATTAATTTCTTATCTCTTTACCACTGAGAATCTACCTATATATTTAAAATAATATAGTAAAACCTTCAGACAGTTCACCAGCCCCAACCAATAGACATATTTCGATTATTTGCATTTCATATGAAAACTTATGACATCTAGATATGCCATCAAGGCCATCTGACCCCTCCCCCAATTTCGAAGGAAATCGAAAATACATTTCTCCACCATACATTCTCTATGGGGGAAAACTTTTAAACAGTTTGCCAACCACAACCACCCGACGGATTTCGAGAATTTTTATTTCATATGAAAGCTTATGACGTCTAGATATGTCATCAAAGTTCTTCTGCCCACCATCAGCCGTCATTTTTGAACGAAATAAAAAATCATTTAGACGGTATGGTGTTGAAATTTTTTTCGTTTTCTTTCGAAAATGAGGGGTGTGTGTGTGTGTGGGAGGGGGAAGATGACTCCTGATGACATATCTAGAATTCATAAGCTTTCATATGAAATAAAAATTATCGACATCTGTAGAGTAGTTGGGGCTGGCGAATTGTCTGAAGGTTTTACCATATTATTTTAAATATATAGAAGATCCCAACAGTTCCATCAGAATGGCGTGACAAAAATATTGTAAAATACCTATTGGATATTAGGGGATGGAAATTGTTTATTTAGAGCGATATTATTCTGTATTTATAGATCTGAAGACTTTTATGCCCAAATTCGTGAAGCAGTTATACAAAACATTACAACTAGACGAGGTTTATTGAAAAATCTTACAATTTTAAACGAATCTGTTGTCTACAAAGAATATGAAATCTACTATGGTTTTATGGCTTGTTCCACTGATCTTCATGCAGTATTTAAAACTGAAAAAAGTGGTGGCTGAGCCTCGAAGAAGCAAGGTGGCAGGGGAAGTACTGAGAAAAGTGGGTGCTGGCCGCAAACCCGCCTGGAGGGCGGCGAGAGTGGCTAGTAAATAGTAAAAATATATAAAATATCATCCGAATCTTTATTAGCGTCCCTAAATTTAAAAAAAAATATTTTAAGAATTTTTGAACGAAACTGCCTGAAAATTGCTAATTAATGAAGAATGCGATTTAATGAAGAATAAATTGTTTCTATTTAGACAAATTCTTATAGGTTCCTTGTTGATTTTGTTTTTTAGCGCGTTTCGTGCCACGTGTACCATTCATGGCACATGCTAAACTTTTCAAGCCACATGTATCCAAAGTGATGCCACATGTGCCATGAATGGTACACTATGTGATAACTATGCTAAACAAGCTAATTACTTATGGGTTGACGATATATAGAAATATTGCGTCATAAAATATCAATCTTTAAAAATCTATCATCTAATTAGTCAAAATATTAAGTGTCCTAAATGTAAAGTCGATCAAAAACGTCTTTGCACAGAACGTGCCAATGAATATTTTATTCTCAAGAAGTAAAATTTTTCTCTTGCGAAGATTAAAAAAGAGTTACAGGAGAAAACAAGCAATCTCTGCTTTAAATTATTTTTCCAGGATCTTCTTTCAAACAATATATTACAGAAAAAAAGATGGGTTATATGTGTTTGAGAAAGACATTAAACGAGAAATGCAACACAAAGTTGAGCCTAAAAAGATTAAAACATTATGCATGATAAAGAAAAATTTAAAATGCGGTAAATTAAATAGCCAAATTTAAAAAAAATAATTAATTTCATCTTGGCACTTCCAAATTGCGTTTTGTTCTACAAGAAGACAAATTATCTCATTTTTGGATTTTAATTTCATTACATAATTACAAGTTCTCAATAATTTTTTCTCATTCTTTATCAAGGCAAATATTAAATCAAAATGCTTAAAATAAAAACGAGAAGATCGTCTAAACCCTGTGTATCTTTTTAGTACTATGGTTCATTAATGTCATCAACAACACGCAATTTTTGCCGGGAATTTTACTAATTTAGAGAGGATACATATTTCTTACTAATGCTCGCGCATCTGAAAGTCCAAATGACCCAATAATATTTTACTGTCGAAATTCTTAAAATTCAAGAAATAAAATCTTTATAAACGAGACACAGGTACACCCACCTACACACCAAATCACAAGGTCGATATCTTTACCGATTACAACACTTTCACTATGCAGAATTCAAACGTCAGAAGATAAAAGCTCTTAGAATTCAAAAGCAATGTCTTTAGCAGTAAATAAGATATTTAAAATATCTATACCCACTTTTTAACTCATAAAATCAAATTACGCTTCAAAGATTTTTTCAAATTGTTCTGGAAGCTGAAACTAGTCGAGGTAATAAATCTTCAAAAGTGAAACGAGATATCTTCGATTTCAAAAATGCCACTTCATTTCATTTCAAGGAACTATCTTCTTAAAGGAACGTCTAGATCGAGGAAAAAAATAGAACTCTCGACATCTTTCTGAAACTCAAGGAAACATTTCGACGACATTTTCTGTTAATTCTGTTTTGATAGATGGCAACGAAAATCAGATCACTTAAACCTGACCGTAAATCTCTTATACCTTTACCGTGATTTTATAGTTCATAGAAAATCCTTAACCGCTTATTTAACCCACTGAGTTTGGGCTAAATAATTTTGTCCCTCTAGATTAAGAAAATAACACACTGTCCCACCTGGGATAAAGGATTTTATACCTCTTTCTTTCCCTATCGTTCTTAAAGAGTGCCTGGGACCAAATCCAAGAGAAAAAATTTGCCCAACTCAGTTGAGACCAACACAGAAAATAAGCAGAACTTAGCTCACAATGCAGAACTCCTCTCCTAATGTGCAAATACTTTTTTTAAAATACCGTTATCTGGAGTATTCCGTTTTTTTCCCGTTCCGTCAACTTTAGCATAAACGACTCCGCTGCATGGTAAGTTTCCGGATCAGAAATCCATTTGTAGATTCTACATCGAAATTCGAACCACGGAACCTCATTTTTACACCGAAACTCAAAACAATAAATAAAAAAGGGAAGGAAGAACAGCAAGTTCAAAAATCGAATACGGAAAATCAACGATTGAAAAATAAGTAAACGAAGCAAACGAAGGAGAAAGATAAAAAGCGTTTGGTAACCGAATGAAGTCTTCACAAATGCGGATTGAATTTTCAGCGCGGGAAATCTGACCTGCAAGGAATACATAAATATTGTATGACGAAGAAATCCTTTTTGAAACGTGCTTATTCTTATTAGGACATTCGTTCGAAGAAGAATCCGCTCCAAAGAGAATAGAATTTTAGAAACATCTTTTCATATCTGTGTACCGCTTTCCCACGTACGGCTTCTTGATATGCAGGAGAAGAGCCTGTTTTGGCTGTTGTAAATCCTGAACTGTATGCTTTTGGGATGTCTTAAAAAATTTCAACACAGACATTTTTTTATCATCATGGCTTAAATTATAGTTGTTTGAAATTCAAATTGTAGAATACACAAATGTAGAAATTGATATTTAACCCTGCTGTTCTGTTCGGGTCTATTTGACCCGTTGAACTTCTTACAAAAACAACTGTATAAAGATATTTTACTGACATTTCGTGACTTTGTTAGTGAGGGTGATACGTTAGTTCTCTGCAAAGGAGTTTTTTATTTACATATTTTCTGTCTATTTTTCGAAATTGTACCAATGTACCGTTCTGGTCAATATGACCCGATTCTGTTTTCCTTTAGTTATGAGTAAAAAACTTGCACAATATATTATTAATTCAATAGGAAACGACTTAAATAAATTTCTAACAACTAACTTATCTAACGCTCTTTGCATAAGTAGACAAGTTCAGTCAAGATCAGAGAGAGCGATAGCTAGGTCACGTGATACGATATTTCTAGTATTGTTGTAAGATGCAGTATCGAATGATTTCACCTGTTAGGAGTTGTATGATAACACAACATTCTTCACACTGTAATGACGTGAAAAACATAAATAATAGAGATTTGCAAATATTTGAGGGACATTGAAATAGCTCAGAAAATTGAAGCACTTGATTGTGAAGTGGAAGACATTTCTAAACATGAAAATCATACAAATGAGGAAAGTGAAACTTCTCATTATGATGACAATATTGTTGCTCAAACTGTTCATAATGTGCACCATATTCAGTCCGGACATCAAGATATAACCTGTTCATTGGATTCATCTCCACGCTCTGGCTGCCTGAATTCTACCAATTTTATGAAAACATTTCTAAACGTTACTAGGTATTCAACATCATGACTAATGGTTGTAAAAAGTGCATTTGAAACTTTATTTAGGTAAACAATCCAGTTATACCATCACAAATGACAATTATTGAAGGTGCATTGGTATATGGAAAAGAATGGATCATCATTCTTATGAGCACAATGCTTTATGATAAATCAATTGGTAACATACTTGACAAAAAGCCGGGAATGTTATTAGATAGAGTATAGTGCCAGTAAATGAGCTGTGGACAATCTTTATCAACATTTGAATACATATAATTATAAAAGGAGAAAAAACTTTCTCTGTCCTATGGTTATATTTTATAATAAGATGGATAGTTCTGCTTATAATGCAATTATTATCTTTACATGAATAAATAGAAATGAAACGAAAGAAAATTAAGGAAAATGTCTGTTTAGAAGAATTAGACAAATTATTAATTCCTTCATATATTCGGAAAAAACTGTATCTTTAAACAAATAGAGAGACACGTAATATAGTAAACAGAATACAGGTTGAATGGCAAAATGATTTTTCATTAACATTATTGCTAATTTACAGATGAGTAATAAATTTGCCAGATGCATGTTCTGTCAATCAAGCAATGATAAAAAAGCAAATATATTGTGTAAGAATTATAGAAAATTTATCTATAAGCAACACGTTTAATATTTTGTTGCCTAAATTAAAGATAAAAACGGATAATTTTTTTCAAAAAAATCTAATAAGTTTTTTTTATTTTACATACATATGCTTATATTTACATATTCATTGTATTATTTTTCAAATATATCAAATTTGATTTGTTAAAACATATCTTATTTATCTCCAAACATGATTTTGTTCTGAAATCAAGGAACACATAGGCCTCTGTACATACTTATTTATTGTTGGGGTCATATTGACCCGATTGTTACATGTACACACATAGTAAATGCGAACAGAACAGCAGGATTAAAAGAAATGAAATTTTATCTCACTATTCTTAACACGGCAAAACAGAACCCGCCCGTCTTCCTCACCTCTGAATGCAAAACTCGATTTTAAATCATAACTCATTCTTAAGCCATCAATTGCTTATTAAGCTTGCATAGAAAAAATAAGTCCCTTGAAGACATGGTTAACCTGAAAATTTCTATGAAAAATTCAGACCGCATCGACCACCATTCACATAATGGAGAATTCTGGTTTAGTCCAAATGATTGAGTGATTTGTGCAATGGATAATGTTTCAATAACCTCAACAAGGTTAGAACCTAGTAATGTTCCCCAAAATATTTACGCAAAGTTTAGCAATAGTTATGTAATAGATATCAGCTTGTTTGTACCCCGCGAAGTCACCTGGAGCTCGAGGATGGGAAGTCACCCAGAAATAAACGTAGGGGAGGACGAGGAGGATTAGGGAGGACTTCCCGAGATTCCTCTTGTAGCATATAAATGAAGTGAATACCCATAACAGACACACCTCCTTATGAGGGTTCTATGTATGAGAGGGCCCTAATGCTGTGGCCAGAAAATAAGCAGACATTATATGTGGCCAGAAAATAAGCATACATTTTATGTGGCGAGAAAATAAGCAGACATTTTATGTGGCCAGAAAATAAGCAGACATTT
>BGPR01006522.1:33315-45021 GCA_013235015.1 Araneus ventricosus
TGAATCCCGCTACTGTATTGTTTGTCCATTTGTGGACTTTTGGTAGAGTTTTGACACCTTTTTCTTCATTTTTGTTTCACATTATTGGTTTTGAAATTGGATTTCATGTATTTTTTTCAATTAGACATGAACTTTTTATTTTATTTCAATTAGACATGAACTTTTCACTTCATATTTCTTTGTTTCAAACTATTGTTTTTTGTTCGGTGTTCCGGGGAAACAAACTCTTTATAGCATTGTTGCTAGAGTTTGTGATTAGAAAACACCGCTAATATGTACACGCCCGTTCGGGATTTCCCTTGCTGATGACGCGTCCCGGACGTTAGCGTTATATTCCGTTTTGTTGTTTTGGTTTTTCTTTATTGACGTGGTTTTGATGTTTTCTTTTGTTAATATTTCTCACTTTTCGGTTGTACTGATGCATTGGCGCATTCACCGCATTAGTGAAGTCTTTTTTATATTTAAATCTTTTTTTAGAATTTATGTTAACAATAAAGTTTCCGTTTCCTAACGTTTACTTCATTTGAAATAGTAATTCTTCGATTAATTTCTTCTTATATATATACACACAATCATAAACAAATACAGACAAAAATTCAAATATTCTTCTATAATTATTATTATAAAGAATTGGGTGTGTTGCCTTTAACCCACAGACCCAGTTTTGTCTTCTAATGTAATGAGAATAAGACTGAAGCTCTAATGCCTGTTGTTGCCAATAGGATACATACTGAAAATATGATTAAATTAATTTACAACATAAAGATGAGAGCCTGTGTGCTGATGAAAAATAAAAATAAATCGATGTTTTTCAGTTGCGACTGCATTATTTTTTGTTTGGTTTGCATGCTCGAGAATACCATATTTTATTATAAAATGTTGAAGGAAATTCATTATCCGTATTATTAGTTCTTAAAATTCATCTGTGTTTAAGGTTATAGAATTTTATCAAGGAAATTTTTTCCCAACTTAAGCACAGTGCTCCCGATTGGAAGCAAACTATTTTTCAGCCGTAACAAACAAAAGAAAATAAGATACTTTAAAGTATTTAGCACCATGTTTTATATAATAATTTAAAGTCAAAAACATTTAAAACAAATTTATGGAAACCGCTTATGCTAACATATAGACTGTCAAATTGAAAAGGGTAAGATATGAGGAAAAATTCTTTTATTTTAATTTTTTTATTTCTTTACATTTTACTATAAGATAATTAAAAAACCACAGCAACAAAGATAATGTAGTTGGTATCTGTTTTTGCACCCAAAATTGTAGATAGGTATCAAATTTCGTACCAGGTCAATCAACTGAAATAATGGAATAAATTTTTTGAATAATATTTTGGCAAACATTATTGAAAAAAAAATTAAAATTATTGAAACAAGCATATTTAATTTTATATGCGTCTCGGCGAAGTGTGAAGATGTCAATAGAAACATAATATAAGCAACTGTTCTATTCAAGATGATCTTAGAAATTGAATTGCTGGAATGTTTAATTAAGGTATCATAGAAAGAAAGACAAAACTTTAAAATAAAGATATAGTCCTTTAACCACTTAAATTTTCGAGTTATCCAATTTATATTTCTTAAGGTAATTGTGCGCTTTGAGGTGCGTAAATTTCATGTCTGAACATCCAGAACAGAGACTCTGATCTCTTAAAAATTTTAAAAAGCCGAAGGTAGTGATCGTCAATAAGTTAACCTTTTCTTTACAGTAGTTATTTCCGTTGTATGGCCGCCAAAGAAACCTATTCCGAACCAAAAGTGTACATACCGCGCGTGGACGCGGTTGGGTTTACGTATTACTTTATTTAAAGCGTAAAAATTTATTAAGATTAGAGAGAAGAAAACTATGCGAAGAAAAATTTGCTCTCGTTGAAAAGTTAATTACTTCAATTTCAATACGGTCAATTGAATAGATAAGTGAATTAATTAATTATGTTTTAGTAGGTTCAATTTTTTAAGACTTTTTTTCCACTTTTTCTGCAGGTACGAAATCTATCTATGGATATCACCTAAGATTTCACCATACCTCTGGTTAATCACAGGCGTCCATCTGGAGAATGTCAGAACGCAGTTTCGTTTTAGGGGGTTGCTGTAATTTCCGAAGAGCTTGTTTGCCGCTCGCTGCAATTTCCTTCGTAGACCTCCAAGGTCAAAAGGATGTATTTTGTAGCCAGTCGATCAAAGAGAAAAGGTCAAAAATGTGTTTTTGATTCTTTTCATTCTTTGAAGAACGTAATGCAAAACATGCCGTCTTTGTGTAAGCAATGAATAAGGTCGAGGTGACGACATCTGCGCTTTTTCCTGTTCTAGGATTAAAATTCATAAATAGGTGCAAAAAATTTGTATTTAAGGGGACATCCGACTCTTAAACCTCTGAAAAATGGCTGAAAACTGTCAAATTCGATACATTATATCTCTGAAACAATGCAATTCATAAACTCGCTTTTTTTCGAGAAAATATCTGTTCTTTCTCTTATAGTTTACGCATTTTCAAACCTTTTTATTGGTATATATTTTTTTGAAAGAGTAATAAATATCGGTATAATTTGTGGAGAAAAATGAGATAGTCACCTTGCTCGCATGATAACAGATAAAATAATTGTCCAAACACAATATTTTGGGTATCTAAGTAATCCAAACAGTCTATTTAAGAAACTGAACTTCAATTTATTAACATTTAAATTTAATTTCTATTTTATATATCAATTTAAAATAGAAATGTTAAAAATTACTAAAATTTTAACATTTCTAACCCTCCCAAAAAATTTCGTTGGAGAAAATATGTACAAAAATGTAGTTAAATTTGTAGAACATAGCACAATACAAATTCAGTAAAAATTTTATCTACAAATATTCAATAGTTCTTGAGATATGTGCGCGCAATATCAAAAAAACATATTTTGAGATATAGCGCTTTAAAGTTATGACCATATTCAAGGTTTACGTTGAATAGCTGATACATTTCCCTTCATAACTTTCATAATTATGGGAATTTTTAACTCAGATTCCTTTAAATTGTTCAGAAAAGACAGGGAATAATATATGTATTTTTTCATAAAATCGAAATTTTCGAGGTTTAACAGTCGTATGTCTTCTTAACAATATTTATTTTAAATATGGAAAAATTTATCTTAAAAGTACATGAATAATCTATTTCTTTTATTTAAGCAGCCAAACACACATTTCACAAAATTTTTATACACTGTCGTACTTTGGAAATCCAATAAAATTTAGCAAATATTATTGGAAAAAATAAAAATAATAATAATTCAAACAAGCATATTTAATTTTATATGCATCTCAGCAAAGTGTGAGACTGCCAGTAGAAACATAACAATATAACTAGCTACTATATTTGAATATGATCTTATAAACTGAAAATTTATTTCTTTAATGATTAATTATGATAACATAGAAAGAAAGACAAACCTTAAAAATAAAGATATGTTCCTTTAACCACTTACATTTTAGACTATCCATTTTATATTTCTTAATGTAATTGTGCGCTTTGAGGCGTATTCTTATTGTGATTACAACATCAAGAACAGAGACTTTGGTCTCTTAAAAATATATAGAGCTAAAGGTAGTGATCGACGATAAGTAAACCCTTACGCTACGGCAGTTCTCTTTGCTGTACAGCCGCCACTCAACTCTACTACACGGCAAAAGTGTGCGCTACACACTGCGCGTGGACAGTATATGGTGGTTCTATTTCACGTATTATTTTATTTAAAAAGCAAAAAAATTATTAAGATTTGACAGAAAAAACTGCATAAAGACAAATTTCATCTCGCTTAAAAGCTAATTTTTCCTATTTTAAAGCCGTGTAAAAAAGGTGTTTTGCTATGATATTTCGATGTTATTGAGGAAAAACGTTAAGATACTGGTTGTGATTAATATAATTAAATCGCTTAAGCATAAACGGATATTCGTGATTCCCTCAACAAAATAATTTTAAACATCGAATTCTATTGGATATTTCAGATGTGTTATTTATCTGTTCTGTTTATTGCCTGCATGTAACTCCTTAATAGATTCATGTCATGTGATGTCACATTTGTATGCAAACTAAGTGTCTATGCCATCAAACATCTAATTAAGCGCTGTCTAACACGTTAGTCCTGTGTCCATTCAACCGGTTCAGTCGCCGTAATGGCATCAGGCACGGGGTCACAGGGCGGCGTTCTATCTAACACGATAGCTTCAGCTTCTTGTTTCGAATGCAAAATATAAAGTTGCCCCCAAACACCAAAATGATACAGCACATTTTGCTTCTATTATATGAGGATGTCTAACAGCGTGTCACGTGAAATGAAATATGCTAATAAAAATTTAAGAAATTGTCAGAATTATCTTTCGGCGTATGGGATGTTTGATTTAATAATTAGAGGGGTTTATTACTAATATCAACAAAAAATTTGATGAAAAAAGATAACTATAAATTCATAAAGATATTGCGTAAGAATATGAAAAAATTAACAGAATGTTCATGCCTTAACTTTTAACATTGGAAGAAACATACGAGAATATAAATTTATAGGAACAATGAAAATGAATTAAACTGTACGGCCAAATTGAAAAGTATTGTTGTAAATTATGTTAAAATATATTTTTGAAAATTTATTAAATCAGGGGAATAAAGTGGACGACGACTAGATTGGTATTATTAAAAAGACAATTGTTTGAAGCCACTTTTGAGATGAATTTTGTGTGATAATATTTCCGGAATCTACGAAAATTGGCAAAATTTTGTTAAATTTTTAATTAATTAACATTTAGAAAAACTGCTCTGAGGTACTCATTTCCTCCTGCCGAATTATATGTATGCCAAATTTCATAAATCTTGGTCAAATAATGTGTGTTCTGTGTATTGCCGCGTCATAGTGCTTTGCCTGGTAGAAAACTTCAATTACTCTAAATTCAATTTATACATTTAATGTGTTTCATATTAGTGCGATGGAAAAAGAAATTTTCATATCAATATTGAGATAGCTACCACAGCAGTTAAAGTATAAAATGCAAATACCTGAGAATTCGATATTTGCATTCGTTTTAGTTTTGAACTAGGCGATCATTGTTTAAAAACGATGCGTAAGCTGAATTTAATCCTTTTTTAGGACTAAAATTTCTAGATAGCGACAAAAATTGTAGTGAATCATATTGTTACGATTCCAGTGGGTTCGTGGATTGAATATACTTAAATCAAGACGGCACAGACAGAAATTTATTTACAGTTAGTAAAGCAAGAACAATCCAGTCTTCAAAAGACTACAGCAGTTTAATCAACTCATAGGACAGAACACGGTAAAAATTCCCAAAAAATACATCGCAAACTAGCTTAGTCACTCAGCTAAATTCGGCAGCCTCGTCACCGACGATCGCGAATTACGCTCATTCGATGAAAGCAAAACAGCAACTGAACTCATCGTCGAGACGAGACGAGAAATACGGAGTACAAGTCGCTGCAAAGCAGCGGAGACCTCCAGTAGACTAAAAAAAACTTTGGACAGAGTGCGCTACAGATCTTCAGAAGTAGATGAAGTCAGAGTCCGTATGGCAAAAAGCAGAGCGAGATGGTGCTTCGCTGCTGGCAAGGGCTGGAATGAGCAGGAGGAGGCGTGCCGCTTTAAGTATGACTGCCGGTGGAAGGCTGGCGTCCAATCAGGTGACGATGAGTGAAGATGGTTGGGAGTGCAGTAGGAGCTATCATGTAAGGAACTGTAGGAGGAGCACTTTTTGATTAAAGTTACTTAATTAATTGAAGTAGGAGATTAAATTTTTCTTGTTATTTGAGCAGAGTATAAGTTTTTGACTGATTTCGATTAAGTTGGGGAATTCTTGCATTGCATTTTTGATGATTTTAAGGGTGTTAAAGAGCTCGTAGGCTTCGGTTAGATTCTGTTTGAGGTTTTCATTTGATGGATTATTTTGTTGAGAGGGAGGATTTGATTGAGGGGATTTATTTAGGTTGGTTTTCAATTTTTGGGCGTAGGAGGGTTTATTTTTAGGAAACGATATTTTCGGGAAATTTGGGCAGCCTCTCTTGCAGCCAGACTTTATATACTCTCGGGAGACTGCCTAACTTTCTAGAAAAGGGTAGAAATTTCGTGACGCCAAGTCGCCAAACATGCCGACAAACTTTGTCGCCAAGTCGCCAAATTTGGGGCCAAAAACATCTCCTGGTTGCTGAATTTACAGAATTCGTAACAATATTTATTTGAAAAATTGCAAAAATTATCTTGAATGGACATAAAAATTCCATTCATTTTACTTAATCATCCGTAAACTCTTTTCACCTGATTTTGATACATTGTCGGACTTTGAAAGTTACACAACCTGAAATCCAATAAAGTTTAGCATAAATTAATAAAAAAAATGTAAAAAATGAATCAAGCATGTATCTCAGCAAAGTATGAGATTGGCAACAGAACGATAACAAAAAAAAACAGCTGATAAATTTGAATATAGTTTTATGTATTGAAGAAGAAAGGGATTATAGAATCAAGATACAGAACTTAAATTAAAAATATATGTCTTTTCCAACTTAAATGTTCGAGTTATCCAATTTATATTTCTTGGTGTAGAGTCCTTTGTCGTAGGTTGTCTCATTTAGCTCAACCTTCCAGAACGGAGAACTGAGCAAATTTATGCACGAGATCTTTACAAAGATGTGCGGAAGATGAAAAAGATTACAGAGAAGAGACAAAACTTTAAAATAAAGATATATTCCTTCTACCATTTAAATGTTCGAGTTATCCAATTTATATTTCTTGGTGTAGCATACTTTGTCGCAGGTTAAGGCTTATCTAGCTCATCCTTCCAGAATGGAGAACTGAAAAAGCTTTTCACAGAAAGCTTAAAGAATTTATGGAATGTAAATTAAAGGAGATTTCAATTTCTACTCCGGAACAAAGTAGAAAGATAATATTTTGGACTTGATTCGCCCGCCTTTATATTTTTGAAAATCTCTTAATTATTGCAGCGATGGAATGTACAAACTCACGAAAAAAGCTTTTAATATCGTGGAGGCGCAAATGCGTTTAAACACAGTACTTAAAACAATAAAAAATATTGTTTCAAATAATACTTAAAAAGAATTTATAAAAATTTATAAAAAGCAGAGGATTTTGTAGGATGTATCTCGAAGATAACAAATAAAACTCATCAAATATCTTCCAAACAGGAAGATGCAGTTTTTTTTCTTTCAAAAACAATTTTGAAAAATTAAAAGGATGTATTAGTTCCAATGAATGCCAGATTGTTCGAGTCCGAAAAATCATTTTGATAAAATATTCTTTTAAAAAAATATTAGGGAATCTCTTTACAGCTTTCGTTCCAAGGAAAATTGCCCGTGAAGAGATTTTAT
Organism: Araneus ventricosus; assembly: GCA_013235015.1. Taxonomy (NCBI): domain Eukaryota; kingdom Metazoa; phylum Arthropoda; class Arachnida; order Araneae; family Araneidae; genus Araneus; species Araneus ventricosus. The sequence continues at coordinate 40,690 of BGPR01006522.1, forward strand.
TGCTCTAAAGAGGTTTCATGTTTAGAAGTACAAAATACGTCTATAAGCAAGTCTTAATTAGTCATTGCTGATAAAGTGAATTTTAAAAATCCTCTGAAGAAGAATGCATTTTATTGGAAAATTTCTAAATATTTTTTCTTTTTAGAAAAAGTTACAGTTTGCGTTTGCTGGGATGTTTCAGCTTTTACAAAGGCAAGTTTTTTAAAAAAATTTCAAAACTAAATCCCTAATTCATTAGTAGTTGTTGAATAATAGACTGTAATATCAATTTTTTCTAAAGTTTGTTGAGTTGAAAGTTTCGTTTGCTGATGGTCATAATCCATATCAGCATCTTCTTGACAGGAGAATCACAAAATTGGCGACAAATAACAAGATGAATTGGCGTTTCAGCCAGTCTTTCCTTAGTTTGAATGGAGCACATTAGATCTGTTCCACTTATGCGAAAAATCCTTAGCATATGTATATAATACATTTAATTTCAAAATATTATGATAAACTATAATATCTGACAGAAAAAAATTGCAGAACACATGTAAATGAAAACTTAGAAAAATATAAGCAACCATATCATGCATTAGATGCGGAAATTTCATTTTTATTATCATTATTTTTAAAATATATTTAGAGCAAAATGAAAAGAACTGCAAAATAAAAAAAGTGATCCTTGAAACCAAATTTCTTTATTCCATACAACGGAGTGTAGTGCTAATTGCTTGACTGGAATTTAATTTTATATTAAACAAGCTGATAGACCCGGCGTTGCTCGGGTTGAAAATATTTTCAAGTCTTATGAACTTGTAAAAATTTAAACTTGAATAAACAGTGTTTCGCAACAGCATCTTTCTTTCATTTTCGTCTGACCTCTCCCGTGCCGTCTGACCTTTCGGCCAGCACTTCATTTTGTCTCCACACTTTGAACCACCTGGCATGAATCTAGCAATCCTTGGAATTCCACATTTCCTTTCCCATCATTACTAAGTCGACAGTAGAAGCTCTTTATTATAATGGTTTTTATTACCATCATCCAAAGTTCCATTCTCTTTTTTTTGGTTGTATGTGTCTGATCGGGAAAACACCCGATAGTGTTCCTTCTTTTTCTCTTTAGATTCTCTCCCTTCAGAACCGGACTCAATAACCTTGAATGATTTACACACTCATTAGGATCATTTAAAATTTCGTCAAAATTAAATGAAGCATCGCATAGGGATAGTTATTAACTAACATCATTGGATTGCTGTGCAAACATATTGAAAGATGTACATGATACAAAATAAAAGTGGAAATAAAAATTCTGCCTTTATGTTAATTTTCAAAGAAAGCAATAGTTATAACTTTAACAGTGGCAAAAAGCACGGGAATGAAGGATTTTTATAAAACGAAAAATTTTGTTTGAATCTAATTACAATAATAGAAAGATTTGTTACAAATTGTGTTTGAAATGAATTTCGATATGTTCATTGAAATTTAGAGGAAAAGACCGTATGCCATTTAAATTCATATCAGCTGCTAACTAAGATGGTATATAAATCATCTTTGTGCAATAAATATTTCAGAAGTTAATGTCTAAAACGCAGAAAAAACACCAAAATTTTTATTAATTTTTCTTATTTAATTAAATATTTTAATAAGTAATAATTTAAAGTTGAAAAAACCACAGTTGATTGAGAAAAGGATCCCAGAATGGCATGCGCAAATTTCATGTCGATTCTGTTCACAGTTTAGGAAGAATTCTTGTGACAGATATACAGGTAAAGCATGTTTTTTTTCCCTCCCACTACCGGAATTCAAAATGTCTAAAGAAAATAATAATTTCTTATATTAATTTTAACAGTGGCAAAAGCACGTGTATAAAGCATTTCATGAAATAATAATTTGGTTCGAATTTAATTTCATAACAATAGAAAACATTGTTACATATTGTGTTTAAAATAAATTTTGGAATGTTAGTTATAGTTAGAGCAAAAGTTATACCACAATGGAATCAGTAACACTGAAAAGATAATTTTTTGCTCTTTAAGATGGTGTAAAAAAAATTGTCGTGCAATAAATATTTCTTATGTTATTGGCAAAAAAATGTCTAAGCATTAGGCTTAACAGTGGTTAATTTTCATTATTTAATTAAATATCTTAATAGCTAATTAATTCTGAAAGCTGAAAATAGCGCAGTTGACCTAGAAATGTAGTCCAGAATGTCGTGTGCAAATTTCATGTCGCTACCGTTCACCGTTTAGGAGAAGTTCTTGTGACTGACAGACACATGCATTTACTGTTTTATATTATATAATCATTTTTTAGTTAATACATAATATATATTTCTCCGAAACTATTTACAGAAAGAAAACAAAAGATAACTGAGTACTCTTCTGAAACTATTTTTATTACGATGGATTGTATGTATTGAGTCTCGTTCTTCTGGAAATCCAGCGAAAAGCCTTAAATACTTCTAGAGAATGCCCATACAACTTCTAATTTGTTCCATAAGCTCGCTTCTCTTCCACAGCAAGGACAGAGATCATAAAAGCGGAATATTTCGTCTGTAATGAAATCGTGTGAAGGTTAGGAAAACAACGGATCGTGGAACAAATCAGTTTAACGGCCATTGAAGCAATAAACTAGTTTTCCCGCGCTTTTTATACTTTCCTGTTCTTTCTTCCCGGGGAAAAGCTCTTCTCCTCGACCGAGAAAAGACAGACAACGCGATCAGGTGTTGTTGACGTTTTACATGGCTGTTCCGTCATTTTTTGTTGTTTGCCTCGTTTTGCTGAGTTAAGAACAACTGAGAAATGTTGTAATTTTTGAGATTTTTATTCTCAAATAGCAGCAGCTGTTCATGGAATTCGTTCTAATTAAGTTATACGCTTTTTTTTGTTTGTTACCCACAAAATTTCTAGAGTGATGGGGATCATCATATATATATATATATATGTTTACAGAAAATAAAAGAAATATTGTGTTGTCTTTGTTTTTTTATTATTTTCCTTAATATACGAATACCTCACTTTATTATCTCCATATTTACTGAGTTTTTAGTATTTCAAGAAATTCTATTTTCAAGAGATTTTTATAGCATGTGTTTTGTCAACAAATACTTCCATTTTTATATAAAACAAACTCTACTTCTTTTCTTCGAGGTAAAGAACTTATTCGTAGTGAAGTGATGATATAGCATTGTAACCAATGTAGTGACTTGTTTGACTAGAAGAATGAGTTCTATTTTTATAAAAGGATTAAACAAGTACATTTTATCATTATATATTAATTATGTGGAAAAATTTTACTTGTTTGAAATAATTTTTTTAGCTATAACTTTTTGTCTTGTTTTCTATGTTAAAAAGAGCAGAAAAAAGTGCTTTTTTGAGTTTTTTGTTACAAAAGCAGCAACGCCTTTATTGGCAATTCCCACAAATTAAATTATTCATTTTTTTCATGTATGCTGGTCTTTCTCTCCATTTTTGTTTATTGCTTATAAAAGCTCTTAATCTGAGAACATATTACTTTATTTTCTCAATATTTACTAGGTGTTCAGAATTTCAAGAATTTTCCTCATCAATGTTCTCACAGTATACAAGTCAAATGAGCTACACCAATAGACTGCTGATGTCTGTGGATTTTTATGAGAAGTTACCACCAATAGATTCAGTGTGTCAGTTTTTCTCTCACTATACAAGTCAAATAAACTTCGCCAATTTTATCTTGGAATGAAGTGAGCATTTTCATGGGGTAAAAGAACACGAGACCACGGAACAGTATAAGACAAGAGGCATTTCAATGCTAGATGCCATACGAAATTACGTTTATTATATGACCATGACGGTGTGAAGTCACAGAAGTCCAAATGTTTTGAAAGAAAAAAACGAAGTAATATTAAAACTGAATTTCAGGCTAAATTTGTCTTCAAAGAACAATGAAAAGTATCAGTAAACAGTCTGATACCTTACCTCACTATTTTATTTCAAAGAAAAATAACATATTCTCAGAAGCTTTCAAGGAAAATTCTGTAAGCTAAAATTAAAAGTTCTAGAAACGATTCGTCAGTCAAAAGAAAATGATATAGAACTTATGCATCCCAGCTGCAGTTCCATAGACAAGATGCATGCATTTACTAAGGTCAACATATAGGACGTGGTTTTGTAAAATAATTACTTAGACAAATGCAGACTGCTTTATAAATTTTTTTCAGTAAATATCGAAAGGTAACGATATCGTAAATCTGAACATTAATTTCGCCAGTGATTATAAGTTTAGTTTAGATAAGTTATATGTACGTTCCGTTTTGTTTTGCAGAAACAGGAAGGCTATTTTGGGACAGACCGCGGAATTTTGAACAGAGGT
>BGPR01006522.1:45046-79599 GCA_013235015.1 Araneus ventricosus
TCATTATGCTTCGTTCAGTTACGTATTGCTCGTAGGACCCAGCGGTTTAATCCAGTCAGTAGTCGTTGACCATTTAGCCATTTCTCAGCAGGTGTGTTTTCGCTCACTGTCTGAAAGACTTTGTTCCCGAATAAGCAGTGTTCCTTCAATTTCCGGAGAACAGAAATAGTCCATAGCCAACGTGAATCTATTTGACGCAAATGTCCGGCATGTTGAAAAGATGGTGTCATTCTCTTACATAACAATATATCCATACTGCTCGCGCTGCAAAAGTTGTCCAAGCCTAAGTCTCAATTCCCTTCTTGTATATTTGGCACCAATGTGGGTTCCAAACACCTATATGGAACAGGTTATCTTTGCGGTGGTGTAGCTGCCGAGACTAGCTCAATGGGCAACGACGTCAACATGCAGTCGGATTAAAGAGTTGGTCCTGCGTTTGAATACATGCACAAGACCGTTTAGTGGTTATCTGGAAAAGCGATCGAGTATGCCACTTAATTTCTTTCGGCTTTTCTGTCTAATGTTTATAAATATTTGTTATTACCTTGTAAGCTTTTTTGAGATCCCATCTTCGTATCATTACAAATGACATTAAATACATGGCAATTTTTTTCAAAGTCTGAAAGTAGTGTTTGATTTTTCATCTTTGTTCTACTCAATATTTAGTATTCACACTTGGTTTTTCTTTGTTTGTTTTCTGTTCTAAAGATTTGACCTTGTAGGCGGAATAGTTCACCGTGGAGCCTTTTTTTCCTCAGGAAATCACTTTCAATTATCATAGAACACAAACATCACGTCCAGTTCCTTTGTAGTCTTTTTTATATCACCAAACACTATTAATTGCGTCCCTTTCAATGCTGGTATCCATTATCATCAGACCTATATCGATATTACGGGCGGGCTAGTTGCTACTCTGTTACAACAAAAATACGTAAGACGTATTCTAGTCACAGCCGTAATTCCCGGTCTCCATGGATACGTAAACAATTGCAGATACGTTTGCCGGTGATTCAGTTCGTGATAAATTCATTAGCTATTCTTGATATTGTTATATTTAACACTGAGCTTTGAAACATGAAGAGTAAAATTGTATGTTATATTACACATTCAATTCTGAGCCACTTCTCTCAGAGAAATTATAACAAGACAAAGCGTTTTGTTTCGAATTGGAAGGTTGGAGGAGAAAATTGCCTATTATTGATGTATTATTGTATAACGCGGTTTCAAACATTCGTTGAGTTTACCCATGAAATAACAAATTGGCCGTGCAATTCATTAGTCATGTCAGGGTCTCTAAAAAAATTACGTTTCCTTTCTCTCGACATTTATTTACTGCGTGCCTTCTTGATTTATACCTTTGAAGAGTGCAGTTTGTTCTCTGAGGAACAACTTCTGTTACACATGGAAAAAATAAAATAATTAGAAACAATAATGTCTTCAAGAGAAAAGCATGGTAAGTTCACAACATACATACCTGAATAATGCCGGACCTGTCTCCAATTGGCATAACTATGGCGGAACATGTGGGACAGTTGCACCCCGGACACACTTGAGTTTGCTAGGGAGCGCAAAGTATAATCAATTGTTTGAATTAAAGAAGGAAAGTAGGTTTTTTTTTGGTCTTTCTCCCAATTATTCTTAGTAATTTTGAATCGGTTTGAAGCACAAAATGTGGGAAAATCTACCAGGATTACAGTCATTTTTTTACAAGCCCGGAAACTTCTCAAGCTGTCACAAATAACAAGTAACATAGGCAATGATTTAGGACGGCCAAACCTGCCCATCTATGAAATTAAATCAAGTTTAGTGCACTACGGTCATTTTCTCATGGATTTGAGCCGTGGGGAGATGGAAATTGTTATGTTAGGGATATTATCTCTGAAGAGTTTCTGAGGTATCTCATGATGATCCTAATCACTTATATTTCTGATATCATTTCTTCCTAAGAGTTAAATGGATTACGCAAGTTCCACCCCATTTTCAAGCAGATCATCAAACCGCGTAAGAACGTGGAAGTTATTACAGCTCCATTTTCTGGTACCGCAGTTTAAAGGTCATCTCAGAATTGAATTTTAAATGGTACGTTCTTTGACATTAATTTATAGCTCTTGAATATTGTTGATAGTAATTGGGATGAAATGCATAGTGCTTTGTTTTATATTTTATTTCTATCAATGATGCAGTTGGCAAACACACGCAAGTAAAAACAAATAAGTACTAAGGGAGAGAAAGAAAGTCACATAAAATTTCTACACTAACTTTGGTAAAAATTATTAGAGTCCGTATTGATTGAAATCGAAGATAATAAAAGCGTTTTTTATAACTAAACAAGAACAAATACATATGTATAGAATAAATTTTAATCCTGCCGTATAATGAGAAGCGTTTTCTTCCTCGTTGGTTGCCTTACACAATTTAATTAAAACGCATTAACCTCCTGCTGAGCGAAACATGGCTTTTCCCTTTCAGGTTCAGTTCAAAAGCACCAGTTCATATTATATGCGTATTTTCATAAACAAACTTGGAAAAAATACTCTTAAGATTCTTAGGAGATAAAATTAATATGACAAAACGACTGATTCCTGTCTTTAAAGCTAAGTTTTTCAACCTGAAAGCTAAAAAAGATCGTAACAATTGCGCTTGGAGTTAAAATTAGCCTTTGACAATCAACATCATCAAACCTTAATAGTCAGTCATAAAATAATGTTATTATGGAAGCGAGGTCTAATACAATTCGCAACATTTTGTATCTGTCTGTCTGTTTTTTATTATGCTGATTACGACCTAAAATGCGTTGTTCATTTGTTATCGTCAAATTGGAGAAATGATTTTGGTTTTGCTAAACAGAAAATTGTAGGATGTTTCTATTCAATTTGACTTTAATCTCAGAAGTAAAAATAGTAATTTTAATTTGATAAGTTTGCTATTAATTGGTACAACTAAGAGGTGGCTAATACAAAAATAAATATAATGACCTCAGAGTTGAGCTTGTAAAATCACAATCACTATGGCTGTATATTATCCTGCTAATGCATGTTTATTTGTGTTTTGCCTTGGCTATCTTTCAGGTTTTTAAATTTATATGTAAACCTCATTTACCACCATAACTCATTTTTTTTTATTCCTATTTGGCGCTGAACTACAATTAAAACCTTTAAACGTTTGTAAGTTAAGCCGCTGAAATAGGAATTATGAGACGCTTGTCAGCAAATACGATCCTCATAGATAGATTCCTCCTGCCTTTAAAGTATTTATCTTTGGCAAGCAATTAACTTTTCTTGCTTGTATATATTTCTTTTGCAAATTGATTATATTTATCGTAAGTGATATTTTGAGTTCAATCTTCTTCGTCAAACTGAGTCAGTTGAAAAAATATTTCAATTTGATGCCTATTTCAATAGCGAAAATTTTCTGATGATATTTTTAAATAAATCCAATTTAAATGGATTCTGATTTTTCTTGTGAATTTTTGATGCCATCTTTTTTCAAAATATTTCATTCGCTTCAAGATAAGAAGTAAAAGAGCTTGAGATGATTTTACATCTGATATTGCGAACCATTTGCAGTGAACCTCCAGTTGTGCACTATAATGTGAGCAAAGCCTATTTGTATCATGTCTCCTGGAGAGTCACATCATGATTTCCGGTTTCTCTTAAAATCAATCACTGCCTCTACACGGAATGAATAATTTGTAGCTACTTACAAGTGTTGATGAAGAGAAAAGTCTTGATTTTTTTTGTTTGGGTGGAGAGTTGAACACTAGGTCCAATGTCAATTTATTTAAGATAATATATGGTAGTCATTGTTGTTTTGTAATGTAATCCCTATATGATTATAAGTTTGCTGACTTTATTAAAACCCAGAAGTAAATTTATAACATTCTGGGGCTGACTCTAACCCTCTCATTTTTCATAAATAATGTACGCGTTTTATGACATACAAAAATGTACTAAAATAATAAGTAAGAGCAATTGTATGCTCATGTGACAAAATTATAGTTATAATTTCTTAATTCATATTCAATCAGCATTTCTTTCCTCTTTGCAATAGCATCCCCTAAGTTCATGTAAATGAATTTAGCACTTTGCTCATAGGTGTTAAAGATAAAACAGTATTAGAAACTTTTATTGAAGCGAAATTTTGGATTATGTTTAAAGATAGTGGCATTATATATGAATTATATATTACTACAGTTAATATGAGTTTGTCATCTAAGGCTTTTTAATGATTTATCTTCTTATGCGAAGATTTACTCAATGTAGATTATTAATAATACTGTCATGGGGGCAAAAAAAGTAATAGGATATAACATTTTCAGTGATTGTATGTGCGATTTTTTTCAGTTGATTAAGATATTTGTAGACATTTACATTGTTTTTGAAATACGAGATAAATGGATTTATATGTAATTTTGTAATATACAAAAAAATTCTTTGTAAAAATGATTTCTAGAGACTCATATTTAAGAGCTAAAACAAGAAACTTTTAAATTTTCTGTGCTGAAAGAAGAATGTATCAAATTTTCTAGTAAAATTTAACTGAAATTTTTGTTAAAATATTTTTGATGTAAAATATATAGTCCAAAAATGTTTTTTTATATGTTATTTTAAGTTTGTTCGCACTTTTAATCTTTGCACACCCGAAGCATACAGTGAGGCAGCATACGGCATGCGGGGATCACATTTCAAAAGAAAAAGAGGGGCGCAGTTTCGGTATTTTGCCTTGTGGCCATTTATGCAGGTACGCCTGGTTTACTCCCATCGAAAGATAAGTCAAATTTCAATTAGTATTGGTTGGAAAATCTAATTGATTCTACAGTCATGTGAGAGCTATAAAATTCACGCACGAACTATAACCAATTATTGCCGTACTGCTATGTAAACTTTCACAAATTTTTCTCTTATTGACCATAAAGGTAGAAGTTTTGAAATCAATTCTGGAGCAATATAGTAACGTCTGGTAAGAAAAATATACATGGGGATTAAATGCTCGTTTAGTAATTATAATCATTAACTGAAAAACTGCGTTATACATTGTCTTGCAGATAGGAACAAGCATGTGATTCTCTAAATGTGCACCAGTTTGTTAGAGAAATGTTAGTGCTCATCTGCTAATGAATGACATGCATATCGTACATAATGGCAATAACATTCTAATTTAGGGACATCCTGGACATTGATTTTCATGCATTAATAGGGCAGAATAACTCAATGTCCCTTTTTTCATAAATGCCTACGATTTTCACTTGTAAAAGAGACATTTCACCATTGAAAAGATAATGGAAAATGAGGAAAAGAAAATATTTCTTTTCTTTAATTTTCCGAAAAAAACTGCCTCTAAGGAATACAATGCCCTAATTAGTTCTTGATAGCACTCTCTTACATCAAGCCGAAAGTCTCTTTCAAATATGCCAGCTAATATGGCCTGAAACTATAAGCGCCCTCGGAATTAAACTGAATTGCGAAGTCTCTTCAACCACAATGACAAAGCTGTATGTGGCGCTATAAATTGTGAATTAGTATCTTGATAATGTATCCCAGAAGGACGATGAAGTAGGTTAGAAATATCTTGTGGGCACAAAAGGAAGACAAGTAGGTCACTGTTTAATCGATTCCAATTTAGGATTCATCAGGCCATTTTAATGAGGATGGAGCCAGGATTGTAATGTCAGGGATCTCCTTCTCGATTATAGTAATGGACTTGTATATCACGATATATAGCATATATGTAGAAACATTTTTACGATACTTACGCCATATTGACTGGCATCGCCGAGTTTTTCCTAGTAGGGAAGATGCCTGTTTCTGTCTTTGTTTTGGAGAAATAAGTATGTGGAAATCTGAAGAATAACCAAAAACGTGACATTTTAAAATCTAGTGCTGGATGAGAACTGTGGATTAATGTGAGTAGAATTAACGGTCAGGAACGTGGTCGGAATCTGAAGCTGAAATATTTCCTGCGACTTAATAAGTAAGTCCGTGGTCACTGTTTAATTAATTATAATTTAGGACGATCTGGGAAATTTTCCATGAAGAGTGGATATCCAGGTGTTCGTCAAAGAACAGGATGCTTATTTTTCTGCTACCACGGCACAAATTTGGCGGAGGTGTGAGTAGAGCTGTATTGCACACATAGAAAGAGCCTGTCTGGGTATTACAATTTATTTACTACAAGCAGCATTATAAAACGGTAACTGCATGAAGACTGTATATGTGCCCGGTAAGCCATGACTCTAGGATACAGGATGAAGGAATCATCAGCCACTGGGCAACCGGGTGAAGAGCCAAAGAAAGAAAGGGCAAAAGAGAGGTTCAGTCTTGAGGCTGTCTCTCATATATCCCTCTGGTGGTAAATCCTCACAGCTGACACTGTGGCATCATTAATTAAGGCACGCCATGCACGAGCTTGTAGTTTGCATCATGGAGGTCATGCCTGAGGTTGAATCTTTTGATCTCCGAACTCGCTTCTGTTCTGTAAATAATCTGAAAGAAAAGAGAGGCAAAAGAGAGATTCTCGGTTGAGCGTCTTCATATTCTTCTAGGTAAATCCTCATTTTTAAAGCTGGATTCACATGGCATAGCTCAGTGCACTTACGAAGATCGGCAGCATTCTGGAAAAGAATTTTTGATTCGAACTGTTACAGTTTTAGCAGTGCTGCAAAAGTTGAACACAATGGCAATCGATTTTAATAAATTATTGGCGTTTCTTTAAAAGGTAAAGAATGCTGTTCAAAGAGTATGAAAATACGTCTGGAAAAATTCCTTTATTAAAGATTGTTTGAAATTCCAATACCAAATCTTTTTTCCAAGTTCTGTATTTATCTGTTGGTAAATATTCATTACTGTTGCAAAGGTCTTTCTGTGGTGTATGGGTGTAAACAGTCCAACGCAGGATAATGGAGAATGAAAGTTTATTTTACAAAATATGAAGGGAAAACACGTAGCTTTTTGGTACAGGAAACAATAGTCCTTGCACAGATTACCAATATAAGAAAATAGACAATTCACAGGTAATGACGGTTCAGCACTTTGATATCTCAACAACACTGACAGTCCTTATTAACTATGAAGTAACGACAATAGCAGCTCAGCTCACCAGCTGATTAGCTCCCCAGCGGATAGAACTCCGAAGACGTTTCACGCTTCCAAAGCAAAATGACTTCCAGTCGATCAAAGAAGACCCTCCTCTGATCTAAGTGCCGTCGCCAAATACTCTCTCCGACAGGCCGTGACATCACCTGGGTGTTTTCTCGGGTATTCCTTTCCTAGTAGAAATATCGAGAAAGGGTTGCATTTCCCAGGATTCATCTATTTGTCTTCAAATCCTTCGGAAATGGTCGCCAGGTCAGGGTGCCATAGCTATGTAGTCACTCCCATGTAACTTAGAACTCTCTTCCAACCATAAGACTCGCATTGCTGGAAGCGACTTTCCATTTGTAACTTTTCTCCCCTCTTCAAGACTGACGCCCCGGCAGTCTCATTACATCGACTGTGATTAGTAGCGGTAGGAGGTCAGCCGCTTAATGTGAATTACTTTTGGCTTGGCGTTTAGGTGACCCTCTGAACTCTGTAGATAACATCCGTTCCAGTTTCTTGACGATAGTATAAGGTGTCCTTCCCCGGTTCTGCTGCTGATTTCGGGCTCGAACCTCTCCGTCCTTCGGGTTATACATCAGACCTTGTCGCCTCCTTAAAATGACGGCCGGTTGCTCCGGAGTCGTAACCTTCGATGCGTTCACTGGCCAAAATTTAATTCGCTCTCTAGCAAACGCATGTACGCTTTCCAAGCACCTCTAATTATTCAGGTATCCATTCGGCGCGAGGAAAGGTAGCATCACTCAGTCGCGTCAAACAGGATATCTTTGACAATCGCAGTGTTCGACCAAAAAAGCATATCTGCTGGAGTGCCATCGAGTCGCTTCATGGTCTGCCGCGCTCCTATGAGCCCGAGAAAGGTGGTAAAATGTGTCCCAGTCGGTCTGATTCTTCCGATACAATAAGACAGATGATTTTAAATCGTTCGATTAAACCTCTCGACCATGTAAACCAGTTTCAGGTGTAACGCCGTCGTTCGAGTCTTCAGAATTCCTAAAGGATTTGCAGAACTCAGTAAAGAGAGCGAAATTAAAATTGTACCTTGATCGAATGCAATATCAGGTACGCCATACCGCGAAATCATGCTCGAACAAGTTCTTCAGCCACAGTCGAGGCCTCCTTATCTGGAATGGGATTGCTTCTGCCATTTGGTAAAATAGTCCATCAAAACGGGTCAATACATACCGATTGCCCCTTTGTTTACAGTAATGAGGGTCCTAAAATATCCAAAGCTACTCTTCGGGAAAGAGTTTGTCGCCCACATTATAGCGCTGTAAACGCTTTGTTCTTGTTTTTGGGTCCTTTCGGCTCCTCAAGCGTGGTATTCTCTGTCACCATTTTTTCGACATCGGCGCGAAGCTTCTCAAAGAATGCTCTTGGGTTGTGCTCAAAGTTTCTGTTAACCTGTAAAATCGGCCTCCACTTGCACTGCTCTCATGAGTCTCTCGCAGAACTTTTGATCCTGCTTTAGGAGACTAGGTTTACAGCTATAGAGAGTTCCACTCGTCACCTCCCTACTGATATAAAACACCACATCATAAGTGTGAGTCCAGAAGAGCAATTCTTTTAGTTGCAGGGCTTTCCCGAGGCAATTTCTTGCCAAAATGACTGAGCTCTTAGTTTCTTCCCAGGAAAGTAACTATGCTGATCTTCTAGATGTGCCTTGGAACCTCACTTGAAGAACCTAGCTCCTCAGTTACGAAACTTCATGCGAACTATTGCGTTCCACTTCGAACTTTCTCTACATTCATGTACAATGTTTGCAACCTTTTAGAGGGTCTCTCGAGAGCGTGCATCTGCACTTTCTTAGAGGTTGCCTTCGATGCTGGAGTATCAAGTTTTATTCTTTCAGTCTTTGATCCAGCGAGCTATCTGGCCAGGGTTCCTTAAAAATTCAAACCATATCCTGGGAGCTGATCAGTCCTAGGAAATTCTCGTCCATAGAGGTAGTGATGGAATGCTCTATAGATTTCACGATGGCTAGTACTCTTTATGCGTGACCAATAGTTTTATTTCTACGGCTACCCAAGCTCTCTGAAGTAAGCTTGTAATGAAGCACTCTTCGTTTCCAGTCTTCTGAGAGAGCAATCGGTCTATTCCCTCATACAGTTATATCCGTACCAAGACAAATTCTTGTCGTCTCGGGATAGGTCAGACAGAGGACGTGTCAGCCGTTTTAGACTATTGAAAAGATTTCTCAACTCTTCGGTCCAATTAAAGTTTGATCTAGCTTCAGTTAGTTTATGTGGGTATTGCTTTGCAGAGAAATTCCTACAAAAACTATGGTACAGTTAGTGAAAAGTCCAGAAAACTTAGGAGATCGTGACTGTCTCTGGACGAGGCCAATCAAGCTACTGCCCTAGTCTTCTTCTGGTCGGTTTTGCAACCCGTCTGCTATAATGTAAATAAACAAGATAGAAAGCTCCTTTCGGAAGAATCTACATTTCTTTGGACTTAGGCGAGGGGTTAGCTTTCTGCAGTTTCTAGAAACTTTACGAAGATCATTATGCAAAGATGTTCTTGAAATGTCTGTCTGCTATATAAGTACGATCAAGATAAACTAAGCAGGCTTGGACGAAGTCCACGAATATAACTCTGTTCAGCGATGTGGCAGGTGGCGTACAAAGTCAGCAAAGGACATACCTAAATTCAGGTCCTGTGTCCGTGGTGAAGGCTGTCTTTCTTTATCTTCGTTAGTAATTCGACTGCCAGTATCACTTTTTCAAGTCAAGTCAATGAGAACCATTGGCTTCCGCTTCAAAGCATCAGGTGTGCTCTCATCCGTGGTGAGGGAACCGCTATCCTTTATCGAATTCTCGCTTAATTCCTGTCATCAGAACACAAAGCGATGGCCCATCTTTCTTCTTAAATCAAGCACAATAGGCGAAAGGTCCGGTCTGGATTCTTATTTATTCCGTTATCACCATCTCTTTTAACTAGGCGCTCCTTTCCTCTTGGCAAGAGAAACGTCTGGATATTTTGATTAGTGATGAAGGTTACCTGTATAATTATGCTTAGAGATCATTGCAATAGAGGCAATCCAGAGTCATAGTAGAAAGTTCTGAAAATTTTGTACCAGCAATTTCACTCACTGTCTGTTCGTTGTTCTTTCTTAGCCCTTCAAGATTCTACAGATTGCGGGGAGGCGTAGTGATTCGGAAAATTCTTGAGGACGAGCAACGATATTCCTACCTGGCTCACACGATCGCCAACAAATGGCTCATTTGCTCGATGGTCTTGGGTTTATAATCCAAATTCAGAACTCGACGGAGATGGCTCTCTTTTAAATCAACGAGTGGGCCGCCAAAAGGACACCTTTCTGGGAAACGCGGGAAGTCCACAGTGCAGTCGTATCCAGATTTCCCACAAAGCTTCTGGTACCCTGGATAGACATTCCGATCTTGCTGGTATAATAGTTTTCTCTTTAGTAATACCAGCTACTTTGCAGATCCTGCACTGGCTAAAACAAGAATTTCCTCACCTCTGTCTGATCGATCTGCTCTTCCCAGGGTCCACCATGAAGTTAAATTTTTGTAGAAAATCCAGGCCGAGAAATACGGGATCGTGATGTCCAGCATGCTAGATTTTGTAGAATTTTGCTGATCCGCACTTCAATTGCTGCATCCAGCTTCCGTGTATCTCCGTTTTCACCAGTAGCGGTCTTTATAGAAATGTTAGAGCCGTGTAAATAAACCCTTCAATTTCTGGGCCAGATCTAGTCCATGTAGAGGACACATTTGCGCGGTGTCCACTAACATCAAACAATGGATACCGCAAATAGATCCTCTCAAGAGAGTCCATTTCTTCCTCTGCAAAGTGGAACGTTTAGATCCTTCCTAAGGGTTTTATTGAAAAAGGCAGACTTCTGCCCCGTGAGGATGGCCATACATTAGTTTTTCCCGGTGGGCGAAATCCTGTCGGCATTCCTCTGATAGGTGCTCTTTATGTTTACTTCCAGCAAATCATGGTTCGATTTCTGTCGAGGAGTCTTCTTCCTAGCCATGAGCTGCTTTAACTTTTTCGAAAGTTCTCATAAACAGTCCATCTTTTCATCTTTTCTTTCAGGTACCATCCTCTATCTCTATCGATCTTACATTTCGGGATGTTTTGAAACAGTTCTCGCAGCCCATATCCTTCATGGCTATATGCAAATCCATTTCAAATCTTTGGCATCCATCAACTTTGTTGCGGCTGAGTATCTTCTCTACCTCTAATATGCGTCAAACGTACTGAGCTTAGGCTGTCCTTTCAGGCTTCGGCTGAGGCATCACCGCAGGCCAGGCTCATTAGTCCTCCACATCGGCAGCTACTCCGAAACTTTCTCCGCGCTCTGCCTCCCACTCACACAGTCCTATGTGTATGGTGGTGATATTCCAAATCGAACTTCTTGAGCCTCTCGATAGTCGTAAGGTCGTCGCACTATCAGAGTGGTGTTCTGAAGAACCTCCGCTGCGTGATCCTCGGAGAAAGGCAAGTGACTGGCTTTACACGATTATTCCTCCGTTCGCCGAGCTCACAACGTCAGTCCGGGGTTTTGAAAACAGCGCGACGTTTGTCCGTCGAATGTCGGGATTTGAACCGTTGTCTGGGATACGTGAGTCTGATTTGCCGGGAAATTGTTGTCTGTACTCGGTCCTGAGCCTCTTCTAGGTCGCCGATCTTCACTTGAACTTTTTCTGACTCTTAGCTGTTGTACTTGTCTTCACTTCCTGCAATCTTCCTTTCATCGCCGCTCTTTACCTTCTCCATCTCTCTTTTTCACATTGGACATCTTCTTTCTATTTTCTCTATGAACTATGTGACATAGACTTTAATTTCTAGAACTTATTTCGACATCGTGGATTGATGACTGATTCTTCTTTTTTTTCTCATTTTCTTGTTTATTCTCTATCTTCGTTCTTTTCCTTTTTTTTTCTTTCTTTCCTTCTTGTCTTTTCTCATTTCTTGTCTTTTCTCATTTTTCTTGTCCTTTTCTATTTCTTCTATCGCTTTTCTCATTTCTTTTGTATTTCCCTCATTTTCTCTGTCCTTTCTCCATTTTCTCTTCATTGTATTTTATGTCGCATTTCTCTTATCTTCATTTTTCTTGTCTCTCCATAATTTCTTCATTCTTTTAGAGAGAAAGTAGATCAGTACTTTCAGCTCCATCTGTCGCAAAAGGAATCTCAGTATAAACTTCATACACACTATCCGCTTTGCACCAGGCGTAGTGTTGCAAAAGGTCTCTGTGGTGTATGGAATGTAACGTCAACCACCATAGGATAATGGAGAATGAGGTTTGACAAATATGCGAAAACACATGTTTTGGTGACAGGAAGCAATAGTCCTTGCACAGACACCAATAGCAATAGACAACATTCACAGGTGTGACAGTTCAGCACTTTGATATCTAATGCCAAACAGTAGCAAATAACTAGTAACGACAATACAGCTCTCACCAGCTGATTAAGCTCACAACAGGATAGAACTCCGAAGATTGTTCAGTTGCTTCAAAGCGAATGCAACGTCGATCAAAAGACCCTCCCTGATCTTAAAGTGCCCCTAATAATGTTTCTCCGTACATACATCCTGGAGTAAGTTTCGAGGTACTTTCTTTCCTAGTAGAAATAGCTCGGAGAGAAAAGGGTTGCATTTCAGGAATCATCCTATTTGTCGCCAAGATTCGCCAAAATGTCGCCAAAGTTTGTCCTCAGGTGTGGGGTGCTTCTGTACGCTGAGGTCACTCTCTGCACTTAGCAGACTCTCTTCCAACTTCAAGACTCTGGCATTTCTTGGGAAGTAAGCTCTACTGTTTGTGACAAATAAGTAACAAAACCCACAGATCATGTAAATTTTGCAAATCTCCTTGAATATATACAAATCTAGACTCAAATATGAAAAATTGCAAAGTATATGAGGAAGACCTGTAAAAAGAGCTTTTTCCATTCACGGGTGCTAGGCATGGTAGTGGTCCTGACCTCTTTTTCCGGAGGGTTCCACAACCTCGAGTGTCACCCACCAAGAACCTTGGCGCTGAAAGCTGGTGCAGTTGCACTAAGTCGTCGAGGATGATATCTCCGTTGGTATGTGCGGAATCTTGGAGGGGATGCCACCTGGTGTCGTCTCGTCTCGACCTCTATTTAGATTCATGAAACAGGAAGGCTATTTTGGGACAGACCGCGGAATTTTGAACAGAGGTCAGATGACGAGGACGACACCTCAGATGGCATCCCCTCTCCAAGCTTCCGCAATACACCAACGGGAGGATATTTGACCCTGACGGATTTAGCGTGCACCAGACCAGCTTTCATGGCGGTTCTTTGGTGGAATCGGGTTCCGAAGCTGGAACCCTCCGGCATCGAGGTCAGGACCACCTTACCATGGCCTGCCCGTGAATGGAAAGAATGCCTTTTTTACAGGCCTTCCTCTATACTTTGCAATTTTTCATACTTGAGTCTAGATTTATATATTCAAGGAGAGTTTGTAAATTTACTGTCTGTAGGTTTTTGTTCACTGTATTGTTACAAACATGTAAAGTCGCTTCCCAGCAATGCGAGTCTTATGGTTGGGAAGAGAGTTCTACAAGGTTAAGCATGGAGTGACCTCAGCGACAGTTATGGCACCCTGACCTTGGTGGCAAACTTGGAGACCATTTTGGCGATTTGGCGACCTTGGCGACAAATAGATGATTCCTGAAAATGCAACCATTTTCTCGATATTTCTACTAGGAAAGGGAATACCCGAGAAAACACCAGGTGATGTCACGGCCTGTCGGAGAGAGTATTTAAGGACGGCACTTAGATCAGAGGAGGGTCTTTGATCGACTGGTTACTTCGCTTTGAAGCGCGAACGTCTTCGGAGTTCTATCCGCTGTGTGAGCTAATCAGCTGGTGAGCTGAGCTGTTATTGTCGTTACTAGTTATTTGCTGACTGTTTGTGTTGTTAGATATCAAAGTGCTGAACTGTCATTACCTGTGAATTGTTGTCTATTTACATTGGTAATCTGTGCAAGGACTATTGTTTCCTGTACCCGTGCTACGTGTTTTCCTGCATATTTGTAAATAAACCTTCATTCTCCATTATCCTGCGTGTTGGACTGTTTACACCATACACCACAGAAAGACCTTTTGCAACAATACGAATATTTACCACAGATAAATACAGAACTTGAAAAAGATTTGTGTGGAATTTCAAAAAATCTTTAGAACAAGGAATTTTTTCCAACTTATTTCATATTCTTTGAACAGCATTCTTTACCTTTTAAAGAAAACTCAATAATTTATTTAAAATCATTGCCATTGTATTCAACTGCTTTTGCTACTCTTCAAAACATGTAACGGATTCGAATCAAAAGATTCTTTCCAGAATGCTGCCGATCTTTGTTGTGCCTGGCGCGCCATAATTGTGAACCAGCTTGTGGCAACTGGAGGATTTACTACCAGAAGGGATATATGAAGACGCTCAACCGAGAACTCTCTCTCTTTTGCCTTTTTCTTTTCAGATTATTTACAGAACAGAAGCGGAATCGAATCAAAAGATTCAAACTTCAGCGCTGACCTCAATGATGCCAAACTTCGTCGTGCATGGCGCGTCTTAATTATGAACCAGCTTGTGGCAACTGGAGGATTTACCACCAGAGGGGATATATGAAGACGCTCAAACGAGAACTCTCTCTCTTTTCCCTTTTTCTTTCCAGGCTCTTTACACCCGGTTGCTCCAGTGGCTGATGATTCCTTCATCTGTATCCCAGAGTCCATGGGCTTACCCGAACACATACAGTCTTCATGGCATACCGTTTTAAATTTGCTGCTTGTAGTAGCCTTCTGATGTGTGCAACACACTCACACTCCGCCACAAATATTTGCCCGTGGTAGCAGAAAAAATAAGCAGCCTGTCTTTGACGAAAACCTTGGATATCCACCTTCATGGAAATTTCCAGATGGATCCTAAATTATAATTAATTAAACAGTGACCACAGAATTTACTTATTAAGTCGTGAAATATTTCAGTCTTCTTAGATTCCGGCCACGGTTTCCTGACCGTTAAATTTCTGTCAATTTCAATCCACGATTTCCCCCTCATCCAATAATTTTTAAAAAATTCTTTTTTTTCCAGTTTGGTTATTCTCTGATTTCACATACTTTTATTCTCAAAACAAAGACAGAAACAGGCATCTTCCCTACTAGAAAACACAGCGATATTGTTCAATATATCGCAAAAGTATCGAGCAAGAATGTTTCACTACTATGCTATACTTCGGATGGATATACAAGTCCCATTATAATCCGAAATGAGCATCCTGACATCTACGAATCCTTGGCTACCCACCCTCTTGAAAATGGCCTGATGAATCCTAAATTAGAATCGATTAAACAGTGACCACATACTTTCCTTATTGTGCCACAAAATATTTCTAACTCCCTTCTGCGTCCTCCTGGGATACATTTCAGATTAATTAAAAGGCCTAATTTATAGCCACTATATCAGCTTTGTCACTGCTGGTTGAAAGACTTCCGAATTCGGTTTAATTCGAGGCGCTTATAGTTTCGGCCATTAGCTGGCATATTTCTGAAAGAGATTTCGGTTGATGAAAGAGGGTTGGAATGCAAATTAACTTTGGACATTGTATTCGCATAGAGGCAGTTTTTTTCCGGAAAAGTTAAAGAAAAGAAATATATTTCTTTTCCTCATTTTCCATTTATCTTTTCAAATGAGTGCAAATGTCTTTGCAAATAATCGTGGCATTTTATGGAAAAAGGAAGCATTGAGTTGCATTCTGCCCATTAATGCATGAAAATGTCCAGATGAATCCTAAATTAGAAATGTTAGTGCCATTCATGTACGAATGTCATGTCATTCGTACATGAATGGCACTAACATTTCTCTAACTGGAAACTGGTGACACATTTAAGGACACGTTGTTCCTGTCTGAATAACACTAACCTTGTTTTCAGTTAATGATTATAATTATAAACGAGCATTTAATCCCCCCGCATTTATATTTTTCTTACCAGACGTTACTATTCAGTTATCCAGGATTGATTTCAAACTTCTACGCTTTATTTGCACAGAGAAAAATTTGTAAAAGTTGAAACAAAACGCTAATAATTGGTTGCAGTTACTGCAGAAATTTTTATAGCTCCCACATGATTAATAAAGCATCAATATTAGCTTTTCCAATTAATTACCAATTTGTTTGTTATTATTTGATGGGGACAACTAGTGGCGCACCTACATAAAATGTCGCCAATGGCAAATACCAAAACTGCACCGCTCTTTTTCTTTTGAAATGTGATCCTCCTTTTCTTTGCAGACCGTATGAAGGGGAGTGCAACGATCAAAAGTGTGAATAAATTTTAAAAATAACATATAAAACATTTTTGAGTTGATAAGTTTTGCACATTTTTTTTTAAGAAAATTTTGTTAAATTTTAACAGAAAATTTGGCGCATTCTTCTTCAGCACAGAAAATTTGGTGCTTTCTTATTTCAGCTCTTAACCTTTTTCATACGGACCAGTACCATTGTACCAGCAGCTATTTTGCCTTTGAATGCGGGTCGGTACAACTGCCGTACCAGACACAAGTGCTGATTTCACTCCCCGCATTCCACGCAGTTCTTTCGGTTTAATCCCCGTAGCCTAAAGGTTAAATATGGCTTAAATAAGGAAATCATTTTTACTTTTTATACATTAGAAAAATATAAATAAAAAGTGCATTCCATTTATGCCGCATTTCAACAATAATATAAAACGCGTACAAATATCTTAATCGAAAAAAACCTACACATACGAATCAAGATGAAAATATTATATACATTACTTTTTTGCACATAGACAGTATATAAATAATCTAAACATTGAAGTAAATCTTTTGCTAAGGCTGATAAAATCATACAAAAGCCTTAGTGACAAATATATTCAATAATATTCATAATATAATAAAGCATATAATGTCAAACTTTTTAAGCACATAAATCAAAATTGTCTACTAATAAAGTTTAATATTCTTTTATCTAGTATCTTATGACAAAGATGCAATAGAGTAATTCCTATTCAATATATAATATGCAATATATAATATATATTATATAATATATATAATATATATAATAATATATAAATATATATATATAATTCAATATATAATATATATAATATGCAATAGAGTATCTCCTAATTTCATTACATGAAATTAGGAGATACTCTATTGCAGGGGGAAAAGGCTGATTCAAACATTATTTAAAATTATAATGCTATTAATTTGTCTATGACATGTAAAATTGCAATTCCTTATTATTTTAGTAGACAATATTTATGTGCGTAAAAAAAAGGCACATTATTTCTGAAAAGTTTTGAAGGCTTTAGGGTATCCGGAATGTTATAAATGGTGGTTTTTCTGGTTTTTTCTTTCTGGTTTTTAATAAAGCAAAAAGTGTTTATAATTACAATACTTTAGTACTAAAATGTTTGTACGTGTACTAAACATAAGAATTACATACCAAACCACTGACAGACATATTTACATATTGAAATAATTATTTTGGTTGACTTTTGGTAGTTTGATTGATTTGATTGTCAAGGCAAATTCTAATGCGTTTGTTAATTAATTGGTGATAATAGCGTAACTCAGAGAGGAAAGAAAACGCTTCACATTACGGCAGGAATTAAATTTCTCTTCTTCATGTATTTTTTTCTCGTTATAGAAATCGCTTTCATTTATCTTGATTTCAACATCAATACGGACTGATAATTTTTACCAGCAATTGCAAAACTTTATGCGATCTATTCTCACTCTCAGTGGTTCTTTGTTTGTTTATTTGCGCTTGGCAGAACAACTGCAACTAGGTTTTGTGAAATAAAATTTAAAATAAACGCTATCGCATTTCATCATACAAATTGTGCAAATATTCAGAACTAAAACGATGTAAAGATAGCGAACATACGTCATTTAAAGTTCCTGGAGTGCTCTTAAACTACGCAAAAAATGGAGGTATATTTTCCGTTCTTCACTTTTTGCTGAATGCTGATTGAAAATAGAAATGATACTTTTGCTAACCATTTAACACCAACTTCAGAAGAAACTGATATCTAGTCAATATGAATTAGGCATACCGTGAGAAATTATCAGAAACTCTGCAGAGGTAATCATCCCTAACCATCTTTCCTTATCTCCCACCCCACCGAGACTCAAATCTGTGAAAATGACCTTCGTTTTAAACGAGATTTTAATTTCATATATGGGGGTTTGGGTCAGAAAATCTTTGAAACATAATGTTACTTGTTATTTTGTCGCAGCTTGAGATTTACGGGTTGTAAAAATGACTGTATCCTTAATATTTTCCCACATTTTGTTGAAACAATGTTGATTTTTAAGAATCTTGGGAAAAAGAGCTACAAAAAACCTACTTTCCTTTCTAATACAAACAATTGATTTCATAATTTTGCGCCCCCTGGCAATCACGTCCAGGGCACGTGTCCTACCTGCTCCACCATAGTTACGCCACTGGAGACAACTGGCATTATTCAGGTATGCATGTTGCGAAGTTACCATGCTTTTTTTGCTTGAAGACATTATTATTTCTCGCGAGTGTGACTTTGTGTAAACTGATTCCATTATGGAGAATTTCGTGCTTTTCCACATGAACGTTTCAGCCTGCATTTGATGTTCATGCAGTTTTCTGATAATGATATTTCAATCTTCAAAAGAATGAAACTTTTATTTTTACACTTATTAGGTATAAAATTGCCGTGTCGAAAATTTAGTATTTACAACTAATCACCTTAAAATAAATTTGCTTTTAGTCAAAAATGTTATAAGTTGCTCAGGCTGCAAGCGGTTAGTTCCTCATTTCCTGTTTTTATTTATTTCCAATATTTTAATTTTACGTTTAAAAAAAAAACTTACTATTCTGCTTCAGTGGGATGGTGACAGAGTCTCTGTCCTGGGACTAGCAGGTCACAGGTTCCAGCCAAACACACTTTATGTTTACACCCCTGGTGAATGCTTACTTCGATAAGGTCAAACGGTCTTCCCCTGGTGTGGATTGTAAAGTCCGACTGATGTATCATCGTCATCTGAACTGCAGCTGAAAATTACAATATCCGTACCAAAACAATCCTCTTATAGGACGTTATTTTAACTAATATCAACTAAACTATATCAGTGTAAATAACCTCATTAGCTTTAACAAATATGATATACTTACAGAGAATGTATAGTCACAGGGAAAAAAGGGAGCCAGCCAGCATTATTCTACGATCAAAAAAGATACCAATCTTCAGGAAATAAAGTATACTAAAAGATTCTATGATTAAAAATTTCATAAGAGGTCAAGAAGCAAAAGTAAAGGCACTTAAAGAGAATGTACATAAATAATAATTCTGGTTGAAAGGAAAGCACTCATAAAATATATAAATCTTGTTCTCCCAGAAACAGTTTCCAATTTAAACATGAGATCAGCAGCTTTTAAATCAATCAAAAGCAAATGTAGCACGTAAAAGTAAAGGCACTTACGAAGAATGTACATGAATAATATTTCTGGTTGAAAGGAAAGCAACCCATAAAATAAATCTTGTTTTCCCAGAAGCAGTTGCCAATTTAAACATGAGATCAGCATCTTTGAAATCAATCACAAGAAAACGTAGCACGTAAAAGTAAAGGCACTTACAGAGAATGTATATGAATAATATTTCTGGTTGAAAGGAAAGCAATCCATAAAATAAATCTTGTTTTCCCAGAAACAGTTGCAAATTTAAACTTGAGATCAGTAACTTTGAAATCATTCAAAAGGAAATGTGGCACAAGTTGAAAATTCAATGGTTTAGAGAAGCATTTTAATAAAAAGAGCCGAAAATAACTTTTTACTCAGGATGAAATGGAATTTTTTACTCAAAGTCCTGTTAAATGAAATTAAATAATGTCACGAAAGTTATTAAGCAAACTGAAAAAATAAACTACTGTAAGTTTTTCTCTCTTCAACACTCAGAATAAATGGGAAAAATATATAAAAATGAACCGAATCACCATTTCCTTCCTTAATTTTTTCCAAAATATGTTATGATGTTTCGTAAGAAACTGCGGATTAAATGCATTTTCTTTAATGAAGAATAAATTGTTTCTGTTTAGACAAATTGTTTTCCAAGTTCTTTCTTGCTGATCTTTTAGAACAACATTTTATTTTTAAATAGTTTTTTGCTGTTGAAGATAAAAACAGAGTAAAAAAGAATGTTAAACAGGCAATCTCAGCTTTGCATTATTTTTCTAAGATCTTCTTTCAAGTAATATTTTACAGATGAAAAAGATGGGTTATTAGTGTTTGAGAAAGACATTAAAAGTGGAATTCAGAAAAGAATTAGCTTTTAAAAGATTAAAGTATGTAGCATATAGTAGAACTTAAAATATGGTCAGATGAATAGAAAAATTAATTAATTATGTCTAGGCACATTCAAACTACATTTTTTCTACAAGAAGAGATGTATTTGCATTTTAATTTCGTTACATAATTTCAAGTTCTCAGTGCTTTTTTTCGTTCTACGTCAAGACGAATATTAAATCAAAATACTTAAAATAAAAATGAGAAGATAGTTTAATCCTTGTTTTCTTTTTAATAGTATGGTTTATTAACGTTATCAAAAACATGCATATTTCGCCAAAAATTCTTTAGACTTAGCTAGCTTAGAGAGGTACCTCGGAAATTATATTTCTTCCTAAAGCTCTCTCTCTCTTTTGAAAATCATTTCCAATAAATTAAAGTTTAATTGAAAAAAATCCTTAAATTTGAAAGAATGGAATTTTTATAAACAAGGCACAGGTAAACAAATACACACAAGCAAAGAAGCCCTGTATGCTTCAATATGACAAGCAAAAAATTCGATGAGTTGTATAGATAATTGACTTTTTTTAAGTCAATTTATTCATGGTTAAAATTATATAATATAGCTTACATATCTACAGCAACAAAATGCAGATACGTCTGCGTTTTGTGCTTTCTAACTCAAACTGATACCCGTTCATTAGTCAGTATATCGAAATGTTATGTTTGTCCATGAAAATCTTGAAAATTAATAGTTTTAAAGATGAATTTATAGACTCTCGATACCGTGTCAATGTTGCCATCTTACTAGTTTTTCAGGATGCATATTTTCGTATTTAAAAGGATCGCGCTAATTTAGTTCTTTTTCAGAAGCAAGATTAGAAGTCTTTCTTCACATTTTTTCTCAACAAACTTCATAAAAAGGAACACTGTTTTCTGATAGAGCTTTTAAAATAAATGTTGACAAGGATAATGAAATGTACTACAAGTGAATAAAATATGGAGGGAATAAATCCTATATCAAACAATGCATGTTAAGTAATTGAAATTGATTAAAATAATAGTAATTGAATTGAATTAAAATTAAAATAGAATTTATCTATTTTTCAGACGCAAAATTAGAAAGCGCTCTTCGCATTTTTTCAAAGCAAACGTCATAAGAAAAAAAAATTCTGACAAAGCTTTTGGGATAAATTTTGACAAGAATACTGAAATGTACTATTAACGAATACACAAAATAGAGGACAAAATCAGATAATGCGACATATATTATTTGAATCTTTTGTTTAAATTAGATTTTTCAGTAGTCATTTCATAATTCTTATTTTAATGCATATAGAATTTTGTCATTCTAGACTAATTCTCTAAATACTCACATTTTTGACTAAGAAAAATCAAATTGTGCTTCAATGACCTTTTCAGATGATCCTAAAAACTGAAACCAGTCGCTGTAAGAAAACTCCAAAAGCGAATCGGGAGATCTTCGATTTCAAGAAAGCCACTTCATTTAATTTCAAGGAACTGCCTTCTTAAAGCAACGTCTAGATCGAGGAAAAAATAAAACTCTTGATATTGTTCTGAAACTCAAGGTAGAATTTACACGAATTTTTCTGTTAATTCTGCTCTTATGGATGGCAACAAAAACTGGATCACGCCGAGACAGGTACGAGTGTTATAAATAGCTGTCATGAGAGCTGATTTGAAATCATGCTGAAGTAGATTTAAAAAAGACAGTTAAAATGTTGCAAAACCCTTCTCCATAGGTATGGATTTCTAAAGAAGCTACAGTCTTGAGTTTGAAGACGACTAGAAAGAATATGGAACTCGTTGACGGCTGTTTCTCCAGCCTCTCGGGATTAATATCCGATGAATTATGAAAGAGCGGGAATGATTTTTTTCCTTCTGGAAGTTGATGGTCTCTTTCTACAAACCCATTTTAAGTCATTTTCTCTGTACATTCCAGGGACACTTTTTCTATTTATTCATTCTACAGATAGTACGAGAGAAAAGCGTTTGAAATGAATTCCTGTTAAGTTATTACTTTATTTATTGCTTTCTAGCAATTTCTTTAGTAACTCTTATGAGGAAAAGTCGATTCACTAAAGGTGAAATCACGAGTAGGAGATGAAATTGGTTAAAATGTTTAAATAATTGCAGGGATACTATTTGTGAATTAATTACTTTTCGATATGATTTTTTTATTATTAGGTGTACGGAAATTCCTTTCATCGATTATATATATTTTGCGTTCTTCTACTAAATCATTTCACAGTGTTTTAGCTATCTTCATTAGGTTTTAATCCCTCAGTGTAAAAATGCGGAAAAACTAATATTCATCTCTCCGATCGTTACGCCCAATTTCAAGTTTCTCTTTTCATTTAATTTTTATTTTAATGCTTTAAGTTGTATGCTATTATTTTGTTTTATCTAAAATGATTTAAAAGCCCTTATTTGGGTGAATTTCTTTGAGAAATTAAAAATAATTGTCAAAAACCTGGCGTCTAATGTTAGCATTTTTCTAGTTTTTCGATGGAATTTAAAAAGTACAGTCTTTGCGGTTAGAAATATTTTTTTAAAAAAACTGATGGCCGCCTTTGCAACATTACTAAAAAACATGTTAGTTATTTATCTACAAAATTAAGGCACTGTAAGTGGGGAAAAGAACATGTGATCTATGGGATAGCCACTCCTGTATGTTTTTAGAAAAGGAAAATACTTGTTAACAGGTCTTATGTTAAACTGTTTTCTCTTTTTTAACACTTACTTTTAGTAGCTGAACATTATATATACCTACCACTATTTAAAATGCTTTCAACTCTTTACTGTCTTAAATTGTATAAGGTGCGCCCAAATGAAAAAAAAAGACTACAGTTATATGTAAAGAAATTTTAATAACAATATTCTAATTACAGTTCATGTGGAACAGTACAACTAGAAATAATCGCCATTGACATTGATACACGGATCCCAGCGCATAGGAAGGGAATGAATGGCTTCAGTGTAGAAAGTGCTGGGTTGCTGACGGATCCAGGCAAACACCCATTCTCGCCTTCCTGTGATTCTTTGACACTGCTTGGGCACCCACTGAACACAAACTTTGCCATAACCTAGCTTTCTGTGGATTAGGTGATACACAGTTCTTTTCTTATCGACAGTTCAACAGCAATTTCCCCCTGCGGTTATCCGCCGAAAAAATGGCACTGTTGGTCACATTGCTCTTGATGTTTACGTGTCCCGCCTCATAACACTGACATCACCGGAATATGGTGAACAGTGCGAGACACTGCTATCTGTACACCTCTTTCATCCTGCGATAAATTTGTGAAGCATGCTCCCTTCTGTGCGAGGAAATTGGATAACTGCTGTTTGTGCTGATCTGGAGGAATCCATCATGCAATGAATTTCGGAAACAACCCTCCATCAAACTTGCCAAGAAGATGCAAAGAATTGTAGAACATGATCTAATATTAAAACATATTTATTAGATAAAGACAACTTGTAACAAAAGCGAACAGCTTTTACATATTTAAGCAATATTCCAGAATAATACATCCAAAATTGTTATGAAAAATCCAAAATTCCCTAGAACTTAAATAAAAGTAACAAGAACATTTTATAATTAAAACTAGCTGTATGGCCCGGAGTTGCACTGGCTATCTTGAATAATGGGATATTCCCGGACGGTGAAAAGTAAAGTCACGCGAGGCCTCGGGACCCAAATTTTTTCACATGCCCGCCTCCTTTTTTTTCATCAAATATTGTCACTTACTTTCCCCGAAAAAGTACATATTCTTTCAAATTTAGTCTTTTTATACTTTATTTTCATATGCCCGCCTTTGGTTTATTTTTTCTACAAATATTGTCACTAACTTTCTTCCCAAAACGTAAATCTCCTCTGAATCCTATATTGTTAAATTAAAACTTTTAAATCTAGCCTTTTAACTACCTTATAACTATAATAACCCAGAGTTACTCGGGATCCACATTTTTTCATTATGCCCGGCCCTTGTTTTTTCGCTACAAATATTGTCACTAAGCTTCCCCAATAAACGTAAATCTATTTTGAATCGTCTCTTGCTGGATTAAAACTTTCAGTTCTAGCCTTTCTACTACCTTAAAACAGAATGGTTCAAAAGAATACGCGAGCATTCCAATGTTCATAAATTTAAACAGAGTATCATAACATTTTGTTTTGCTAAAGAAAAAATAAGAGGAAATAAATAACAGAAACGATAAACAGTTAATAGTACACCAAGCTGATGAATTAAACACAAGAAACATATATTTTCTTTTTGTCCGTATTTGAATAATGATAGAGAAAAAAATTCAAAATCTTAATATAAATAAAAGTCATTGTGGGTATGTGGATATGTATGTGGGTATGTATGTGGCTATGTTCCACATCTCCTCCTAAACCAATGGACGGTTTTCAACCAAATTTTGTACACTTATTATTTAAGACAAGGGGAAGACACTTATGAACTTTTCTAAGTCCCAAAGTTAATTAAACAGTCAGTTAATTAGAAAATAACCGAAACCGTTTTTCCGCAGTAACTTCGGAGCAGATTGTCTGACAAAACATATTTTTATACCATCTTAAAGTTCAAATTTTTACCTTTTCAATGATACCAATTTCATTTCTGTAACATTTTTCCTTCGATTGTTATTAATTTTTAAAAGTTCAGACAACAATTAAATAATTAACAAATCCCATTGACTCGGCGATTCTCGATGAAGAATATTTTATTTTTCAATCGACTGTCACGTGATCCTTCAGGAATGCGAAAACATGAGGAATAAATTCTTTTTAAAATCAAATATCACGTAATCCTTCTTTCCGCTGTAACTTCGGAACAAATTGTCCGATACAAATTATTTTTATACCATCTTAAAGATAAAAATTGTGCCTTTGCAATGATACCAATTTTATTTCTGTCACATTTTTCATTCAATTTTTATTAATTTTTTAAATTTTACGTGCAGACGATTTTGAAATAACGCAAATTTATAGCTACTCAGTTGCTAGGAGATGGTTAGACTTTGAACTAATTTACCTTTATTTCTGAAAAATTTGCTTATATTTATAAGTATCCATAAAATAAGGCAGAATTTACATGTATCTGTCTGTCTGTCGGTCAATCGGTTGGTCACAAGAACTCCTCCTAAACGGTGAACGGTAGCGACGTGAAATTTACACACGGCATTCTAGAGCATATTTTTAGGTCAAAGGTGTTATTTTCAAGTTTCAGAGTTAATTAGTTCTTAAGATATTTAATTAAATAACGAACATTAGCCGCTTTTAAGCCTAATGCTTAGACGTTTTTTGCCAATAACTTCTGAAATCTTTATTAGACAACAATTATTTTTATGCCATTTTAAAGACCAGAAAATGATCTTTTTAATGCTATTAATTCCATTGCGATGAAATGTTTTCTCCGATTGCTATAAAGGTTTAAAAATATTTTTTAACGTAATTTCTAACAATACTTTTTATTCTTATAGAAATAAATTCAAGCCAAATTACTGTTTCGCGCGCGGGCTTTTGCCGGTGTTAATTGTCAGGGGCACCTTCCGATAAGCTTAGAATGATAGTCGGTGTGCCAGTACTACTAATACGTAAACTCGATATACCGAGACTGCGCAATGGCACACAGTTAAAAATTACACACCTAGGTACAAACGTCGTGAAAGCTACTGTTATGACTGATATAGGGAGAAGAGAGAGTGTTTTAATTCCACGCCTTCCGATAACACCGAAGGATTTATCATCACAGTTCAAAAGGTAACAAATCTCTGTAAAAATATCATTTTCGAGGCTCAGGGCCAGACACTGAAAGTGGCAGGCGTACATTTGGAAAAATCATATTTTTCCCATGGGCAACTATATGTGGCCTGTTCACGTGTGTACAGCCCACACAACCTCTACATCCGTGCAAATAACGTGGTATACAAAAGTATATCATCATAGATAAACAATTTATATAACTATATCGGCATACATGTACAGTACACTCCTGTCAGCCGTCCAATTAAGTATTATTAACCGTCAGAACTTTTCCTTTCCCCTTTCAAAATGCAACAAAACATTTGCATTCGTGAATTAAAAAAAGAATAATTCAAATTCTTCGCGCACGAAGTCGCGGGTAACAGCTAGTGAATAAATATTTTTGGATAAAAATTAATAAATACTTTCCCCAACAAACTCAAATATAATGCGAAATAAAACACTATACGGGAAAAAGAAAAATAAAAATGCAGGAAAACGATTTTTTTTTCCCGATGTTTATAACTCAAAACTCCAAAACTCGGAAGTTCGCTAAAAAAGAAAAAAATTAATAAAACACACACCAGATACGAGAACAACCGATGTAGCAGATAGTTATAGGACCTGCCGATAGATGGCAGCACAATATTTCATTCATTTTGACGATTTTAATTAATATCTTTTTAACTAATTGTAATTTCGGAATTTTAATGGTCGGAATGGATTCCTTGGAATATTTCCCATCTTTTGGTACTTTCGGCTTTTATCAGCATTCAGTTGTTCGTGAGAAGATAGCCGGACATAGATAGGTACATGGAATCAGAAATTAATAGTTAAGATACCAGTCCTGGAAGTAAACTACCTGGATTAGAATGCGGGTAATAAATATAACAAGTTAGTGATCTGAAACCCGTCGAATACTGGTACATTTTTTCTGCTCCAATATTTCTATAGTTTGTTTCCTCGAAGTAATCGCATTTATATGTTTAAAATAATTTGGCAAAACAAGATGGCTATTAACCCAGCCCAACCACAGAACTGATTTCGATAATTTTTATTTTATATGGAAGCTTATGACGACTAGATATGTCATCAATTGTCGATACCACCCTCCAATTTCAAAAGAAATTGAAAAAAATACTTCTCCGCTGTACATTCTCTAAGAGGAGAAACCTTGACTGAGTCCCCCAGCCCCAACCACTGCACCGATTTTGACAATTTTTATTTCATATGAAAACTTATGATGTCGAGATTTGTCTTCAAGAGTCGCCAGTCCTTCCACCCTCCATTTTCAAGATGTATCGCGTAATAAAACTTTCGCAGAGTCCCTCGGCCTCTATTTGCTAATTTATATCGCCAAGTTGCGAACCTAACCGCATGCTATTAACAATACAACAGCTGGTCGCCGAAGGCGGCTATTAGTTTGTAAAATATATGTGTCTTCTGCCTTTTCTTAATTATTGTAATTTTATGTGAAATTCGGATAGTGAACAAATTGTTTCCTCTACAAGAAAGTTTGCAAAGTAACCATTACATCTTGTCATATTATGTTTAAAAAATAATATATGATTTCCTATAATCTGAATAGAAAAGTTGTCATTTAGTATAATATACACGCAGAGTGTATAATCATGTTAAATTTAATGACTACAAAATTTTAATAGTTGTCAAGTTTCGTCCAGAAGCATTCGAAATGATGTTGCCTATCTGAAGCTCTTTGTCCGTACCATTATATTCAGTTGTTTATGATAATTGAATAAAAATGTACGTGATGTAGAAATACTCTGGAATTTAAATTACTGTCAATAAACAGAAGTGACAATGGTATAGATCGCTGAATTGCAGGAAATAATGAAATTATAAATTAAAACAAATAAATAATTATAAACAAATACGTTCTGATAAACATAAAACGCATTGAATGTTTGTTCGAAAGAAGAGAACTGTTAAAAAGCAAACGAATCATCCAAAGCACGGACATTCTGAATGATTCCCCTTTTGCGTGTTTGAATAAAGATTTCAGGTTTTAAAAAAGCAATTTACTTTCAATTCTTAATTTTTTTTACTGAAAGCGGAAACATGACCCGAATTTATGAGCATTGTTTCCGAATTCAAACAACAAACGATAATTTTACAACAGAGATCTTTGACAAAATGGGGAAAGATAAAAAAGACAAATTCGATTTCGCAGACGTTATCGTGCTCCAGAAAATGATTAAATTTGTTTTAAAAAAATGTGGAATTGAATTAAAAGTTAAGACTTTGGTTGTGATTGTAACTAGTTTGAAAGACCAAATATAAGAGATAAGTATAACTATAGAGTAAATTTCCAAAGAATATGATCCGGCTTAACAATATTACAAGATTATGTAGGATATGATGGAAGAGTATTAAAAATTCTATGCACATTGGTCATGTGTACTCTCGATTTTTAGAAAAACTCTAAATAACAAAAGGAAACCATAGAATCATTTTTTTTTCAATTTAATTTTAATCTCTCCGCTTTGAGCAAATAAAAGAGTGCAATTTAAGACTCCGGCTTTGAGAAGTTGATGACTGCATTTTTATTTTCCTTAAGAATTTTTCTGTGAAAAGATATGGTAAATGCTTATGCTTATGTAAACATTGAAGTTTATAAAATACCTTTTCAATAGCGTAATGATGGCAGCATTCGGAAGGCATTTAAAACAGATGTTTTACGAAATTAATAAGAAAATAGTTTTTCTTGCAGCAGTCAATAAATGCATAGTTAACTCAATGGAATGTCCACAACAATTTCATTCAATATCTTCATAAAAATTATATGAATTGCATTTACTGGAGCTTTGAATTTCGAAATATCCTAAACAGCTGCCAAATTTACTATTAACAAGTCTCATGAAGTTAATTGTATTCACAATAAAAGATTGAGTATGAAGATTGTAATGGTAATACAGTCGACGCTCGTTATAACGACCCTCTGCGTCCCACAGCAAAAGATCTTTATAACGTGTGGTAGCTATAGTGGATATAATTAAAAACTGTACACATGCACGCTCACCAGTTCCTTACAAATAGGCGATTTTTAAAGAGATTCCAACTAAATGCTCAACTTGTTTTTTATCATTGGTATTAAAAATAAAATTTTATCAATTGAAAATATATTTCTAAAACAGATTTTAAAGTAGAAAATAAAGCGTGTTATATACTTACAAAACATTTATTTTCGAAAGAATAAATCAGAAATGGTTGTTTGTCTTTTCTGCATATGTGCTTTTTGCAAAACATAATTTTCCATTTCAGTTAAAGGTGATAAATAATGTTCTGCCTTTCAGAAAAACATTTTAAAGTCTCAATAGCACTTGAAACATTTTTTTTATTCTAGACTATTCTAATTTCCGCGCTGTCGTGAGTGGTAACTGTCCCCCCCCCCCCTTGTCAAATGTGAACTGTAACACTGAAAACTCTACATCTACGAAGATTGGCAATACAATAATCAAGGTCATTTACGTTTAGAAACATGTTCTTCTTGGAAAAATACCGGGAAGAGTGTTCGCTTTTGGAATTCGGACGTTGTATTGGGATTAAACGGCACTGTACGGTCGTTATACCGGAAGAAGAGCCCTACTTGCGTCATGGTAAAGTTTATGGTCTACCAATTAACTGGAGGATTGTTACTGCCACTCAAGGAAAAACACTCATAGCAATATCTAACGGAACCATCGGTGTAAATATTAAACATGTGGGCATAGGGAAACACAGTTGGGAATTTTAATACTGGTCATTATAATGGATTGGTCTTTATAATGTGTGGTCGTTATAACGAGCGTCGACTGTAAATCCTATCTTCACCTGAGTAAGCATTTGCAGTATCTTCGATATTGATTTTATGGTCATAAGCTCTTCGGACCATTTCTTCTGCTTGCTGTTAAAATATGTAAGGAAAGCTGAATAAATCAAATAATAATATTGTAAAATAACAGTTCTGTTGTTTTCGAAATATACAAATAGATATTTTATTGAAAACTAACAGTCTTCGGCGACCAGCTTGTTCCCAGGGAATATGATTTCAATAGAATCATGTATCATTTTACATTCATGACTGCTTTCCCATATTCATGGCCCATGTTCTATTAGTGAACTTGTAATCTTCTGTTCATTGTCTACTTAAATGTTCCTAATGAAGACAAATAACTGACCATGCCACTTAACATCTAATTGCACGTTGCCGGCGCCATTTTCACTTTCTTATTCCTCTTGCAAAATATGAACTCGATTTCAACATTAAAATGGCGCAGCACATTTTATGGCCAGCAGCACGTTATCTGAATTAAAACATGCTTGAAAAAGAATGAAAACATAGCAACCATAATCATTCAGCTTATTGGATATATTTCTTAATATACGTAACATCTCAGAGAGCTTGGTTTAAAAATTCCTTAAGAAGTTTGATGAAATTAAATATAAAAGTAAAATGTATTAAGATATTACCTCAACTTTCATCAATGAAAGAGAAAAAAGCAATTAAATATTTGTTTAAACAATGAAAAGGATTGTTTTGAATTATGCTAAAAAATATTTCAAAAAAACTTATTAAAATTAGAGAAAATATTGTACGGCAACTTAATTGATATCATTGAAAAGGTATTTGTTTGCACTTTCAAACAGTGTGAAAACAATCTTTGTGCTATAATATTTTCGGAACTTGTTAAGGAAAAAAGCCGAAATTTTGCTTAATTTTTAATTAATTAAAATTCTGATTAAAATTTCAAAAAAGAGCTTCGAGGTGCACATTCCCACCCTCCAAAGTATGTTTGTGCCAAATTTAGTATCTCTAGGTCCAGCAGTCTGCCCTGTAGAGCGCCAACATACACACACAGAGACATGCACACACACATTCTCCTTTATTATTATTAGAGATAGATAACAATTTTTGAAATGCGTTCGAAATTTAGGTCAGAATCAATCGAGTAAATCTTGGTGCTTCCTTTCCGTTTTTTTAAATCGAATTACAAAAGCTATTCATTTATAGATGATTCGTTTCATCACGTCATTTTAAATTTTTCTTTATCTTTTAACTCTTTTACAAAGTAACAAAAATATTCAGAAAATTGTATGCATCTATTTCCTATTTTAATTCGTTCTACATGAAGTAAATAAAAAAGATTGCATATCATTTTATGCATTAAATAAAATATTTTATAAATAATACTACTATACAGGGTGATTCAAAACTGGAGAAACAAACTTCTAGGAGGGATGGGGTACACTTAGACGTTTCAGAATTACACAGCAATGCAAGGTCGATAACAAGATAACATTTACATGTTATCTTAACGAGATAGGGGGGGTTGTTAGGGGCTGTCGCGGGAAAACCGTCGACAGCCACCCACAGTGGTGCTAGGATGGAAAATAGGAATTAATCGTGATCGCAAATTGACATTTAAAGACCATAAGAGTAAAATAGGTCATGACTTCGCTGATAATGAAGTTGCCCAAAGTTTTCTGGCTACGTGTCTAGTTCTTACCATCTGCAGTTTTGCAAATTAAACAAAGAATTTATCACCCATTATTGGATTGTCAATCCTGAATCTTTGTTTATCCTCCAGTTTATCAGAGATAGTAGGGGCCTTTTGAAATGGCATATCTTCGTGGCTACCGCGAACATCCGAAAGATGTCCAGCCTATTTCAAAGCATCCGTTATTCCATGCGGTGCCACGTTACGAAACTTCGGGCAGCTTCATTATCAGGAAAGTCATGACTTATTTTACGCTTATGGTCTTGAATCGTCAATTTGCGATCACGACGAATTCCTATTTTCCATCCTAACATCTCTGCGGTTGGCTGTCAACGGTTTTCCTGCGACAACCCCTAACACCCCATCTTGTTAGGATTACATTTCCAACTCTGCATTGTTATATCCTCCCGAGTCGTCTAGGTGTACCCCACCCTTCAACCCTTCATAGAAGTTTGTTCATCCAGTTTCGAATCCCCCTGTAGAAAGTAAACTAAATTAATGATCTTGATATGTTGAGAAAGCCATTTTGTATTAGATGAACGGACTCACTGTCCTGCAATATTCTAAAAAATGCATACGAAGTTTTACAGCTAATTTTATTGAATCAAATTAACACACACACACTGAAAAGAATGTTACATTTACATAAAGGTTTCTTCGCACCTGCTCAAATCGTGTAAATGCTTTCATAAACCACTTATTGTTTGTAAATGTTTCTGAAATATATTAGTGAGCAAATTTATTATAACTATACAGTGGTACCTCGAGATACGAGTGCCCTGACATACGAGTTATTTGAGATACGAGCGCTGTCGAGCAGCGAAGTTTTGTTTTGAAATACGAGCGACATTTGAGATACGAGGAACGGCAAGCTGCGACGCTGCACACGGCCCACCCAGTTTACTGCGCCTCGTGCATTATCCCACGTATTCCCCCAGTGTGCTTGTTTACCTCGCTGTCGAAGCATCTTTGCTAAGTTTTTCTAGGGCTTTGCTCTTTTTGTGCAATTACATACTACTTTATCACATTTGTTTCTATAACCATGGGTCCGAAGAAAGTGAGTGGAAAGGTCAGTGCTCAGAAGAAGATGATGTCTATTGAATTAAAGCGTGAAATCATAGAAAAAAATGAGCAAGGTGTGCGAGTAGCTGACTTGGCGAGGCAGTACGGGCGTAGTACTTCAACGATATGCACTGTGCTTAAACGGAAGGAGTCGATAAAGGGTATAACGCCAGCTAAGGGCGTTACAATAATTTTTAAGCTCCGGAGTTCTCTCCATGAAAAGATGGAGAAACTGATGATGGTTTGGGTGACGGAGAAGCAGCTTAAAGGCCTTAACACAGGGCATCATATGCGAGAAGGCACGAGCGATTTACGGTGATTTGCTGAATCAGACCCCGCGCACTTCCACGGACGAGGCATCGGAAGACTCGTTTAAAGCCAGTCGAGGCTGGTTCGACAACTCTGGTTTGACAATTGGCATTCACTCCGTTGTCAGGCATGGTGAGGCAGCAAGTTCGGATGTGAAGGCAGCTGAGGATTATCTCAAAACTTTTTCCGAACTGATAGCCAATGGATACATCCCCCAGCAAGTCTTCAACTGTGACGAAACAGGGCTTACATTTATGTGACCAAAATACAAATGCATATGTATGTACACTTTATAAAACCAGTTTTTATTTTTGCTTTACATTCTCTTTTATTATGTTTTTATACAACATTTGTCATTTATGAATACATTTTTCTTATTCAAAAACACGTAACGAAAACAATTAGGGGTAGCATTTTTGGGGCTGGAACGGATTAACACAATTTCAGTTAATTTCAATGGGGAAAATTGCTTTGACATACGAGCAAATTGACATACGAGCAACGTTACGGAACGAATTAAACTCGTATCTCGAGGTATCACTGTATAGCAAACCAATTTAAAATATAAGTACTTCTTTTTAAGCATCTTTTCCGAAACGGTTAACATTTGTTAACTCCTTGCCTTATGATTTTATTTAACCTCCTAATTAGAGGCCACCACCCATTTGGGATATTTTTTATTATTTAAATCTATTTAAGATGGTAACTTAAACTTGAGACATTTAAACGTGTTCAGGTGATTTTTGTAGTTAAAATTAATTGTTAAGTTGATTAAATTACGGGTTTAATAAGCATAAATTCTGTAATTCAATGCACGTGTCAGTACGTTGTTGTAAGCGAAATGATTAACATGTTTTTTCTATGATTAAAGGATTTTCTTGTTCTGTAGCACTTATTTTTAGCAGTTGAACCTGATATATTCATGCCACAATTAAATGCTTCTAATGCTTTAAGGTAATAAATTCCTGATTTATTTCACAAACGGACTTCAGAGACAGTTTCCTCTAAGCTGCAGTCAAGGGTTTATTTCCTCGCTCCTATTGGTCAATGGTCCGTTGTGTTTAGTGGCAAAATGCCAAAGCAGGAGCTGAACATTTCTGGAGAGGGACATTCCCCGCTGAACGGAAATTTTCTAACCGACTGCTGTGTTTTCCTTTACGATTCAATGGTAGAATATTCTGATAGACGAATATAGTATCCGAAAATCAGCCAGTCACAGAATAGTTCCAGAATTCGATATTATAAAATACCAGTATATCAATATATCACATCTATACTTATAAAAGGCAATGTTTGTGTGTGTGCCTGCGTGCGATGTCCAGACGAATCTATCGCACTTACAAACTTGAAATTTGGCACACAGGTAGTCTGAACGGTGACTCAATGCACCTCGAAGCCTGAATTTTAAAATTTCATCTAGAAATTTTTTTATTTAATGTTTTGTGTTGGTTTGGGTGCTTTTTAGCACATTTTTGGCCGATCCACGATAAATAATGATCGGAAAAAGCAATCGATGCACCATCAAATAGAGCAAA
>BGPR01006523.1:0-10334 GCA_013235015.1 Araneus ventricosus
TCTAGAAATGGACCCCAGAATGGCATGAATTTCATGTTGATGCTGTTCACAGTTTAGAAAAAATTCTTGTGATGGATATATAAGTAAAACCTTTTTTTTTTTTTTTGCTCATCCTAATTGGTCTCCCTTTGATGGGAACGGATTAAATAACCCTGATAGGCTTAACACTACCGGAAAATATTCTCTTATTAATTTTAACAATGACAAAAGCATGTTTATAAAGCATTTCATAAAATAATTTAATTTGAATTTAATTTTATAACAGTAGAAAATATTGTTACAAATTGTGTTTAAAATGAATTTTGGAATGTTAATTATGATTAGAGCAAGAGTTGTAATGCAATGGAATTAGTATCATTAAAAAGATAATTTTTTGCTCTTTAAGATAGTGTAAAAATAATTGTTGTGCAATAAATATTTCAGACATTATTAGCAATAAACTTCTAAGCGTTAGAAATAACAGCAACTAATTTTCATTATTTAATTAAATATCTTAACGACTAATTAATCCTGAAAGTTGGTAATAGCATAGTTGATCTAGAAATGTAGTTCAGAATTTTGTGTGCAAATTTTATGTTGCTACCATTCACCATCAGGGTGCATAGCATCTTGAAAAGTGCTTAAATTGGAAAACCATTTTGAAGCACCTTAAAAGTGCTTAATTTTGAAAAAAAGTTCCTTAAAAAAGTGTTTAATTTTCTAAAGAAATGCAAAGAAAACATTCTTTTTTCAAAACCTCAGATGTTGAATACAATAAATCAAAAGCATAGTCATAAAGCTTTGTTTACTGGATGTATCAAGAAAAGAATACCGCGTGTATCAAGAAAGAAACTGAAGAAAGGGAAAATTTGGGGAAGGAATTCCAGGGTGAGATACATCCACGGGTGTCAACACATGTTAAGATAATGCTTATGGTCCAGTTAACGAAGGCACAAAATGAGGGTGGAAAAAATATTAAATCATATAGTTTTGAAAATTGGTACACATTTTCGTGAGGGACTCCTGATGACCATACTAAATGTCCCCACCATCATGGATTTCATCTCCGCCCCTTCTAAAATTTTTCTTGAATAGTTTTTGTGATATTCAAGAAACACTAAAAAAAGGGGGATGAAATCCAAGGTGGCAACACAAGCTCTCCCCCTCACGAACATGTGTACCTATTTTCATAACTATATGATTTAATGTTTTTTTCAAACCCTTCGTTGACTGGATTGTAATACAAATATTTAAAATGAAAATATTTTTTTTTCTTAGTGATACCAAAGAGATACATCATGAAATCTGGCATAAATGTTTCTAATATGAGGTTAAATGAAATATATTTTTTCAAAAAAATTAAAAATTCCGATTTTGAAATTTAAAAATTTTTTAATTTTTTAAATAAAATTTTTAAAAAATAATTTTGTCATGTTATATATTTTATGAAACACCATACAAAACTGAACAAAATGACACAAATTTCAGCTCTCGAGTCAAATAGTTCTCGAGT
Source organism: Araneus ventricosus (assembly GCA_013235015.1). Classification (NCBI taxonomy): domain Eukaryota; kingdom Metazoa; phylum Arthropoda; class Arachnida; order Araneae; family Araneidae; genus Araneus; species Araneus ventricosus. Next base: position 1,493 of record BGPR01006523.1, read on the forward strand.
TACAATTGTTTAAAGATTAAGAAATTTTCAAAATTTCAAAGATCCATAACTAGGACACAAATTGTTCAATTAATCTGAAAGTTGGTATTTTTCATCTAGTGTACTAGTACTACTTCTGAGCCAAAAATCAACAAAATCCAAAGGCATGATGTCTCAGCCATTGATTGATTTGACATGGAATTACCCTTTTCTTGAATATCTCGAAAACTATTCAGTTTTCAGATTATAATTGATTTACCAAATTAAAGAGCGTGAAATTCCCTACAAATACATGCTTTTATTTTTTCTTCTAGCTTTAACTCTATCGATACAGGACCGTCCCTTCAAGCAAAAGACGATAGAAGTCCGAATGTCACTCTGAAATTTCCACCCCTTTCGTTAAGTGTCATTGATTTCACACCCATGATGTGTGCTTTCTTCGTCAGAGTGGCTCGTCCAGATGTATTGGAGGAAGAGCGGAGTTTTCTTGCAATTCGGACAATGCCAGCTGTCATTTTGATTTTTGAGGGGGAAAGTGAAATACCCTTATCTTTGATAGAGGAGCTTGGACATTCCCATATTTTCTGGTCTCTTTATTTCAATGGCCTTAAGAATCAGAGGGTTAATAGTTTCCGAGATAATGGGTCTCTAACTTTGCCGCCATCTTGAATTTCATCTCCCTCTCTTTTTTAGTTTTTCTTGAATATCTCGAAAATTATTCAATTTTCAAATCACATTTGATTGAACAAATTAAAGAGCGTATAATTTCCTACAAATACATGCTTTTTATTTTTCTTCTAGCTTTAATAGTTTTTAAGATAATTGGTCTGAAAATGGATACATATGTAAAAAATCTTTTTTTTCCTCTCCCTCTTTCTTCAACACTGGAATGGTTATCCCGAAGGGCCAAATTAACTGGTAATTTGTTAATTTTGAGAAATGTTGAAAAAGGTCACAGATTTTTATTGTTAATCTTATAAAAGTTGTTTTAATTTTTGGTAATGACAGTTTGCATTATCACTTTTATTTTTTTATCAAACCAAAAAGCCATCCTTTATTTTACAATAGAAGACGTGCAAATACAGATATAAATATTAAAATTAAAAATATATACATATTTTAATTTTTTTGATAAAAACTATACAGTATTATAAAACAGAAAACATCCTATGCTTAGAAAATACGTGGGTCTACATATGTATACATGTACAAAGCTGCTTAAGTTTTGCAGCAATTTCTCACTAGGCACCCTGACTGTTTAGGAGGTGTTCTTATGACCAACAGATATACATGTATTTTCTGTTTTATATTATCGATTTTATACCTGGTTCAAACTTTGGCGTGCATGTAATTTTGAGTTTTGTTAGATTAGAAAATTTCACAACTGATTCCCTTCCTAATCATGGTTTGAATGATTAAAATTGTCATTTCTAATCCAATTCAGGACATTGATGGTGAAAGTTATGAACTAATGGCTTCATAGGACTAGTTTGTTACGTATTGTTAGGAAAATTGGATTTCGAAAAAGTTTAATTTGATTTTTGTTAGATTAAATTGATGTTAAAAATATACTAATATTTTTTGTCTCTTCGATATTTATTTTGTTTTTGTTGTCAAACTGCATGACTAGTTAATTAATGTTGTTTTACAAATATTGATCTTTAAATGAGTGAAGGATTGTTACTCTTAACTGCCATTAATCATTATCATTTAAACAATTATTAAAAGTCCATTATCTTTCATACAGGTGTGCTCAAGGAAAAACTGGCGAGCTTTGCTGCATCAGTGGAAATTATGCCTTTAATGATTGAAATTTTATTCAAGATTGAAACATACCTTGGAACAGAAAATGACTTTGCTCAGTTTGCTGACAAAATGATGCAGGTATCTGCTTTAATCTAAAATATCACATGTTTGTCAGTTTACAGAAAAAAATGAAATTGGTTTCTATAACCTAAAAAAATATTTACCAAGAGAAAACCATTTACACATATTAACACGCATTTTTTATGCCACCTACTAATGATGTGAAACCAAAATTTTCTAAAAGTGCTGATTACTCCATTGATCTTATCTCAAATTTCTGATGTCTTTCTTTCAAGTGACATAATTGATAAATATGCCAATTACAAACTGAAGTTTATGATTATTGATCCCGGCTTATAAAGGATTCCATAGTGAATTGGTAAATTTGACATTATCCCCATTTTTATCTTTAATTTTCATAGCACTTTAATTTCAATGAGTCGAAAGAAATTTTAACTAAATATTTTCAGTTTAAGTTTTTACAAGTGTTTAGATCCAGGAGTAGTTGCTATGAAAGTGAAAAACTAATACATTGAATTTGAAGCCCAGTTCTTATAAAAACTAATGCATTTTAAATCTTATGGCTAAAATATCTTCATGTTGTAATACATAAGTTTGAAGTTTAATCTCCCCTTTCATTTCTCCTGTAAGAAGGCTTGTTTCTGTGCTTAGCAAAATTCCACAGAGAAGTGTGTGTGTTTAGTACTTGCGTATTCTTCTAGTAATTAGGAAGGCAATCTGCATCTGCAACCACAGATGTTCTTTGATTATGGTTTGTACTGGTGACATAGTATAAAATGAACATGCAAAAAAAGTTCATTATAAAGATTCAGGTATTTTTCACAAAAAAGAAATGTTGAATATCAGACAGATAAGGATGCCTGAAACAGGAATTTATTTCTGCTGTTGTTGTGATAATTAATCTTAAGTGACTATATAAGTGTTATAAGAAGACTATATAGGGAGAACACGGGGATATTGATACACTTTTCTTTTTTGGAAATCTAAAAAACCAATGGAAATAATTAAAACTAATCAGTCGAGTTTTGGTCATAAATGAAATAATAAAATATTTATTGCATTTTTTTCCTAAAAATGGATTTATATCAATCGGTACATTGATGCACATGGAAATATCGAAAATAATGATGGTTAATAGGTGTGGGATCAAAACAAGATTTGTTTTATCATTAAACTTTATATTCCAAATCAAGTTTTAAAAGTTTAACAAAGAAACAAACTTTTATTTTAATAAAATTTCAACATTTTTAATGAGACTGGAAAAATGAAGCACTAATGCCTCAGAACAAAAAATTATCTCTACAAATAATAAAGGAGAATGCGTGTGTGTCTAAAAATACTTTGGAGGGAGGTAATGTGAGCCTCGAAGCCATTTTGGAAACTTGGATTAATTAAAAATTGATGGATATTTTCGCGTTCTTTCTTGATGACTTAGGGGGCCGTCCATAAATGATGTCACACTTTTTTTCAATATTTTTTACCCCCTCCCCCCCCCTTTGTCACACTTCACCATACCCCTCTCCCCCTTGTCACATGTCACGCTATATTACATAAACATATACTTGCAGTTCTGAAACAAAGCTCTACGTTATAGATCATATTTCAAATTCTATTTTTAAGCTTGAACCATGTGTTTCAATGACATTTGTGAGCATAACAATAATAATGATTATATGTGTACTTATTTTGTATGAAATAAGATTAAGGTTTACAACAAAAAACCTAATTAATATACAATAGTAATAAAATATTAATATAAAAGAGCAATTGAAAACGATAGTATTTTGGAATTTGATATATTTTGCTATAAATCTTATCTTTACTTTATGAACACAAAATACTCTTAAACAGATTGAATTTTTTAAGAAAACGCCTCAATAAGATCAACCTGTTTGTGCCACTACCAGTTCTACCACTCCCCCAGGTGGGATGACGTATCTTTTGTTGGACATTTCAAGAGTGTGACTGGGGGATGTTTGCTTCTAATGGTGAAGAATTTCTGCTGCTACCATATTCTCAGAACCTACCCTGAATGCCTTTTTCGAAAATAAAGGAATATAGGTGAAAAAAAATCACATGAAAGTTGTTTTAGCCCCGATTAAAAAAAATACCCTCAAATTATGGTAACTTTAAAATTTAATTTGCTGATTTAAATGTTTTAATTTTAACCAAAATGTGTGATGTCACACTTTTTGTTACACCCTCCCTCCCCCTTGTCACAATTTCACAACCCCCTTCCCCCCAAGCGTGACATTATTTGTGGACGGCCCCTTATGAAAATAATATAGCTCAAAAATAATTTTCACACCATCTTGAAGATACAAAGAATTATCTTTTCATTGATATTAATTAAGTTTCTGTAAAAAATTTTTTTCCAATTTCAGTAAATTCATAAAAAAATTCTAAACCTAATTTACAACAATACTTTTCATTTTTGCAATGAAATTCAAACCATGTTCATTGTTTAAAACAAATACTTAATTGTGTGTTTCACTGAGATAGTTCATGTCGGGGTTCGTACTCCTCCTGAAAAATTCCTGAATTTTGCTTTTTTTTCTAAGGGCCCTGAAAACTCCTGAAAATTGTGTTTTTTTATCCTGGTATTTCTTTTTCTCTCCTGAAAAATTACAATCGAAGAGCAAAAGATAAAATTATGATAAAACATAAAAATATGACGTTTCCATTTTTCCTTATTGATAGAAAGTCGCTGGAATCCGGATTACTTATTGCTGAAAGAGTCTACTGCGCATGAAGTCACCGCAATTGGGAAAGATGGGAAAATTGATATTTAGTATATTTTTTTTCACTTTATCTCCTGAATTTTCTGTACTATACTCCTGAAAAAATCCTTAGAAACTCCTGAATTTTACTATCATATATACAGTATGAACCCTGTCATGTTTGAGTTTTTTCCAATTTCTGAATACGATTTTGTCAAAGTAGTTGCTGTTAAGGTGCATTGATACACACAGCTGTATCAATCTGTCCCAAGAGACTGTTTTACTTAAAACAAGGGGCCACGCAAAATCAATGCTAAAAAACCTCAAAACTTAATATAGTTGAGAAAAAAAAATGTTTTTTCCTACCTTTGGAGTAGATTCCCTGGCAGGAAAACATAATTAGTGAAAGAAATCACACAACACCATACTTAGAGTAAAATTTACTTCGACTGGAAGATTATCGGTTTGATTCATTTGTAAATTAACTTTTGACTTAACATGGCCAAAAAATATACCATGTGCTAAGGGTTACAGTGGCATGTATATGAGGGGGTATGAACATCTTGAGCCATTCCAGTCGTCAAAATTTAAGAACTGTATCAATGTTCCCCCACTCCCCCGTGTTACCATTATAGTCTTCAGTGTTGCCATATTTATTAATTGACCTCAAAAACTTGTAAATGCATGAAAGTTGAACAAGAGAAAACCAAATTGCTAACTGCCCTCTTGAATGAAATAACTATTTTCAAAAAAAGAGAAGATGAGCTTGCAATTTTTATTTTATTGAAAAAAAAATAAAATTACTATTGTGAAATAGAACAAAACAAGTGTTTTCATTTGCACTTATTATGGTTTTTTTAGCCTTTAGCATCATATTCAAGAGTGTCCTATAAACCAAAAACAAAACTAGACCAACCTGCTGTTGTGTTACATTATAACAGTCCATGCTTGGCATTCACCACCATGACTAGTTATTAGAGAAACAGACCATTGCTATATGCAAAAAGAAATGGTGCTGTCCAGCCTTCAGTAGAACAGACGGTGTGGCTATTATTGATTCCTACATTTTGTGCAAAGAACTTCTGAAGAGAAAAAAACATTGAAAGGTTTTTGTTTGTACATTACAATGACCTATCTCACACCAGGTGAATACATATCAAAATGTTGGAAGATCTCGGTCTTCTTAAATATCCAGATCAAAAGTATTAGGCAGTACCAGGTTCAGTGGGGAGGGGTCATAACATAGGAAAGAAAGAGAAACAGCAAATTTGATTGTAAAAAGAAACCTTTGACATATGAGTTATAACAAGTGAAAGGAACATACAGAATTTTTGTTTTCAGTAGCTTATATTATTCAGGTGTCTTCTGTAAGTTCTTTTATAATCTCTACTAAAATAGGATGCAAATGTGTGGCAGTGCTGTACAGGACAGACCATTTATTTAACCTGGAGCTGTAAAATGTGGCTCAGACATACAATAGAGGGTTTTTAAATTTAAAAATTAAGCACAATTTTGCCGTTTCCACAACAAAAGTCCAATCCTTCCAAAAGTTTTATAGCATGAAAATTATTTTTACACCTTCTTAAAATAAATATATATATATACAGTCTAACCCCGTTATAACGAACCCTCAATGGACCGACTCAGAAGTTCGTTTTAACCAAGGTTCGCTGTATCCGTATTAGCAAAAAAAAATGCCATAACATGCTAAGATACTACTTCTATAATAAACTTTTTAATAACATAATATTTTCATTAGTAATTAGGGACAAATAAAGTATTAAATAATATACTCAATAATAAAAAAAAACGAAACATTTACTTTTTTATTTATTTTCTAATCCATTACATTGAAAAAAGATGTTATTTTTGGTTGAAAAGTTTTCGATTTTATATACAACTCGTCAGTATTTTTATCCACTATTTTAAACAGGTCCACAACATGTTTGCCGATGTTTTCTGTGGCAAAAAAATTGTTCAAAACGTTTGCAGCTGCTTTTGCATCTGCAATTGAAGGCCCTGGTTCATCTTGTTCTTCCTCCATATCTGAAGACGAATCTACAGTAGAGTTGTTTTTTTCATTTACTGGTGCCACGATATCTTCCTCACTCACTTCCCCAGATGTAATGACATCGTCGTCACAACATTCGAAATGTTCAATTTCATTTTGCGAAAAAGCATTCTCTCCGTGCTTTTCTAGCCATTTGGAGAGGGGAAGGTTGTCATCTTCCATCTGCTGTGACATCAACATGACTAAAACAATTTCTGATCGTCAATTCTGTTACCAATCTCCAAGATTTTTCGAGTAAAACAACAGCATTAAGAAATGTCACAGTCCTTGTTTTTATCATAGCATTCCAAAATTTGTTTACTATTTTTTCCATTGTTATCATGAAACTTCTACTTGTGCTTTCATTGTTGTTACAGATATTTCATCCTAAGTTTTTCTTTGATTGTTGATAACCAAGTAATGAAGATTCAGGGTTGTTTTTTTCCCCCATATTGAGTAGATTTCTTCTTAAAGCTTGCTTTAAAATTTTTTGAACCTTTTTTTGTGTTAATTAATCAGAAGTAAGCAATGATGAAAATGTTTTAAAGTTCGTTCATGTTTAAACACTACTGCTTTTTCCTCTAATATAATTGAATGTATAAGAATATTTTATTGTTGTTTTAGCTTGAAGTTTTGGTCTCTTATTATGGTGCACTGAATTTTTTTTTTATTGAATCAGTAAACAAATATTCCCTAAAATATACGTAAATTCTAAAACATATTTAGAATTAGACACAAAAATTCAATGCTGAATGATTCAAATTAATATCCTTTTACTTTTTTTATGTACATATTTTGATTCAGCAAGCAAGTTATTGGATTATTTAAAGTTTAATCCCCATTTCAAATTTTAGGTGAGATGACAGAAAATTAGGGCACCACGTAGCACAATGAACAGAATGGTATTAGGATTCTTAAATAGTTCATTTTTCCATAAAAAAATTTGAAGTTTAAAAGTTCTTTAGATAGGGGAACAATTGAGACTAAGTTATTTATAAGATTTAAGGAAACTTTTTCGCAACCCATAATTTTGCTGAGCCAGCTGGTCATCAAAGGCGGCTAGTCAAACATATAATCCAATTTCAAATATGTATCTACATACACATTCTTTAAATTGATATTGTCTCCACAGAAAACCAGGCATGAAAAGAAATGATACACTTTTCATAAAATTAGTACTGTAACTCAGAAATATAGACATCCGAGTCCTCATTCGACAGTCTTACTGGAAGATATCCTGAGTATAAAATTATTTTATTTTCTTATTGATATTGGTCTTTCTCTTGTTTGATTAGATTCTTCTTGAGTTGGAATTTTTTATGCTTTTGTTTCCTTCTTTGAAGTTTTTTTTTTTTTTTTATTATTAATTTTTTATCTTCCTCGTTTTCGTCACAGAATGGTCAGACCTGACTTTTGCTCCACTAAAATCCAATCATTCAGAAATATAGACAGTAAAATCAATTTTAAAATACAAACATATAAAAGTTTTGTCCTAAAAGGAAAAATAATTCCAAATCTCTTTCAGTTGAAGTGATGCTGAGTACTAGATACCTATTAATTCACCAACTTAAAATACTGAAACCAGTTTGTTCACCGGGAATCATTTGAATCTCTTATGCATAATTCAGACATGACACATTTCCGCTTTTTTGGCGTCAGATTTTATCATTCTTAATTTTTCATTATATAATAATTCTTCAATATTTTTAATATCTTAAGTACTTTTTGTATAAATTTATTTATTTGATTGTTAGATTAATTTCTCTTATTTTATTTTTCGGTATTTATGTTTGGCACAATTCCGTATTTAAGAAGTTCAGCTTTTTTTTTTCCAAGCCTGTGTCATGTCTGATAATTTGATGTTCATGGTTCCCTTAACAAAGTAACAATTCAAATTGTGATAGACATTCAACCTGTATTCTTTCAGTAGCATTGCACCTGTTCTGTTCATTGTCTACATGAACATCCTTAATAGAGTCAAGTAAACTGTCCTTGTCATGTAACAACTAACTGCATGTTGTCACTGCAGTGCATTTTATGTCCAGCAGCATGTTGGCTGGATTAAAATATTCTGGTAGAAGGAATTAAAGCAGAGCAACCATTATCACTTGGCGTACTGGATATGTTTCCTTATATACTTACTATCTTAGAGGACTTCTTTAACAGATTTCACAGAAAGATTGATGAAATGAAGGAAGTAAAATCCATTAGGATATTACCTTTACTTTCAACAATAAAAGAGATGCACGCAATCAAATATTTTTTT
>BGPR01006523.1:10434-35642 GCA_013235015.1 Araneus ventricosus
GGTCACGTGGCGGAGGATGTGACGTCACATGCATAAGGTCCATTGCCCTGAGGCTCGGGGTAGTCTTCTTTCCAAAGGGTGTTTCGGTCAAAAGAGTCAAATATTCGCTTTTTCATATGCCGCTGTAACTTTCTGTAATTTGGTTAACTTAATAACCCCTGAGTGTCTCATTCGTGCGTCATACCCAGATCAAATTATTTTTTTTAAATTGAGTCATTCATAGACGCAGTGGCGGCTGGTCCATAAGAGCTGCAGATCTGCAGTCCCCCCTGATTATTTTAAAAGATTATATTTTCGTTTCTATTCTAATTGTCTTACTTTCCCACTTTGAAAATTCAGTGATCAATGAAAATGGCAAAAAAGTAATAAAAAATGTTAAAAAAAGAGAAAAAGATTGAAAATCAATCAAGAATTAAGAGAGAGACAAACCAGAGCTGAATCAAATTTGCCACTCCTATGGACCCGAAATTAACGCAATGAGCAATGCGAAGCGGGGAATAAGCAACCCTTTCTCTGCTTGAAATTGCATTTTTTTTTTTCAGCTCTCATTTGGTGCTACTTCCTCTTTTGGATCTTTTTCGTTTTTTCTGAGTAGTTAAGTCATTTTTGTTAAAACCAATTCTGGAGGAGTTGTAGTTTTTTGCTTCTTTATGTTTTTTCAGGTGCTGATTATGATTCCGAGGTTTGCCACCAATAATTTTTGTTTGAATTTTAGTTTAAAAAAAATCTCCAGTTTTTTGCTTATAACTCAAAAACTACCAATTTTTAGTATATTATCATTATATACCAAAATAATCAGCACAAAATTTTCTACAACTTAGGTCTATAAAACTTTTGCAGCACTGCTTGTTTCTAAGCTGGCGAGCTGCCTCTGGTTTAAATGTCATTGCAACAATGGAAAGTATTGTAAATTACGTGGAAAGTATTGTAAATTATGCCTAAAAATATTTTTTGAAATTTATTAATCTTTGAGAAAAAAAATGTACAGCAATGTAATTGATATAGAAAAGAATTTTTTAAATTTTCAGATGGTGTAAAAATCTTTTTTGTGCTATAATATTTTTTCGAAGTAATCAAGGAAAAGTGCCAAAATTTTGCTTAATTTTTTTTTTAATTAATTAAAATTTCAGGAAAACAGCTTCGAGATGCACATCTGCACCCTCTTAAATTATGTGTATGCCAAATTTCATAGCTCTAGATCCAGTGGTCTACTTGTAGAGTATCAACACACACATTCTCCCTTATTTTTAGTAGAGATTTTTATATAGACAGATTTTTTTCAGTGAATATTTTTAATTGCCACTATTTTAACTCTGTGACTTTTGTTATACTTTTATTTTTCAATTTTAAAATAAATGATTAAAATTATTTTTATCTAGACATCAATGGATACCTTGACACCATTTATATCTCGAAAAAAAAGTAGACAGTTGCCAGAAGAAGATTTAGCTGTTAAAAGTTTAACCATCTTCAAAGAATTTAGTCAAATGTTCCCTGAAAGCATCACCCAAAATGTACTTGTACTTTTGAAAAGCTTTGTTTATACAAAAAATGGTAAGTATGCATTAAAATATTTTTAAGCTCATAAACCAACTAGCAGTACGCACACAGCATTGCTGTGGCATAGTGACTTCAACACAGTGGCGAATCCAGGGGGTTATGGGGCTGCAGCCCCCCCCCGAGCTAAATCAGATTTCCTAATTTTATTTAAAATCACTACAGCTGTTTGTTTTTAATCTCTCTTTTTAAAAAAGTGACAACATTGCTCCCTGGATTGACAGGCTCGAAAATTTTCCCACTTTTGTAGTCATTTGTGCTTGTAGCATAGACGCAGTCAAAAACATTTTTGGGCCATTTGTTTTATTGTTTTCTATTAAATTATCAAAAGTATTGTAGTGTCTTTATGATTCTTAATGTCAGGTGAGTCAAGTTAAAGTGTTTTGGTTTGCATAAGCCATGAGGTTTGACACTCGTCATGATGATACAAATTTTTTGACCTCAGCCCCCCTCCAGACCCAAATCCTGAATTTGCCACTGCTTCAACAATTTTTTTTAAAAAAAAAAAGCCCAGAATGACAGACACATGCACACACAAACACTTCCTTTTTATAAGTTTAGATTTATCATAATTTTAGATCATTGCCATGATTTTACTTTGATATTACTTAATTTTACTATACAAAATTAACTTAAATTTTTTAAAAAATTATACTTTCACATCTTCAGTATACTCGTACTTTGAGGAACAATATGTGTAATGCTCATCTTTGATCAAAAATATATAATATCTTAAAATTTTGTTTTATTTCATGATTTCAATACCTTGATAAAATAATTACACATTTCAAATGTAAAAAAATATTTTATTGTGAAGTGATTCCCTGATTATACCCTCCCTACATCCCTCTCCATTATGCCACCCTCCTGCTCCAATATTACCAAGGTCTGAATGTTTCAGCACTGCTTAATTTATGACGATACCACTGCATTCAACGAAATGATTTCAAATTATTCTGAGTGAAATGTAAACAGGGAATAAATCACGGCTGACGTTGTTAATTATGTCTCTGCTCTTGCTCTGATTTTTTTCCCACTAGATGGCGTAGCCAGGGAGAAACTGCCCGTTTATTAATGCTTCTTCATTCGGAAAAAAAAAAAAAATTAACCCTTTCAGAAATAAATTATTAAAAATGAACAAACATAGTTATTTTAACCATTCTTCTTTTAAAAACAAAGAGAAATGTTCTAATTATTACCTCAAAAAATTTCAAAAAGATGATGAAATTAGAACGTCGGATGCAGGAATGTTAGTGTAAAAAATGTTTTTTTGCAAAACTGACTGCTATTTAAAAATTACGTTAGAAATTCAAAACCAACTTCATTAGAAAGAAAATTGTTTGTTCTTTCCGATGGTGTATCTATTTTTCTTTCTATGATTATCAAAACTGATTTTATTGATAAATTAGTGGAAAAAACAGCACAAAACATTAAATAAAAAATTTTCTACATTAAATTTTAAAATTCGGGCTTCGAGGTACATTGAGCACCCTTGTGAGTACCTGTATGCCAAATTTCATAGCTGTTAGTGTGTGAGATTCGTCTGGATGTCGCATACACACACTTTCTTTTATTAGTATAGATTTGCATATTTGTATTTAGTTTTAACTGAGTCTTTATTCTCAGTTTAATTTATTAGGAATTTCTGAAAATTCAGTCAAAAACTCTACTAATTTGTTATTGTACTTAATTTAAATAAAATAAGGAATGAAAATATTCCATCTGTAATTTTCTCATCTGACATCCACAACCATCTCTAAATTCCCAAATTAAAAAAAAAAAAAAAAAAAAATTATATTTTCTCTTTTTCCCTTAATGTTCCTGAATTTCCAATTATTTATATATCCAAACTCTTCCAAAAGTTGTTGAAACTGAAAAAGATAGGTTGTGGGAAGGAATTTTATTATGAAAATCAGGTCTGTCTTAAGCTAATTTGAGCACCCTGGGTTTAGAGTTATTTGGTTCAACATCAGAACCGTAGCTATGATTTGAGAGTCTGGCGCAGCGAAAATGCCTACCTAATAAAATAATTGACGAGCGAAAAAAAAATCCTGTTCTCTTATTAATGCCTTACAATTTTGCAAGCCAGCTTCCGTAATGTGTGCAACTTCTATTACACACATAATTTAGAATTTTCTCACTGATTGTCTCTGTATGAATATTTTTTTTAAATGATATGCATGTTTATGTATCATTAGAAAATCAATAGCTGTATAGTTACAAACCCTAACCTTATCTTTACTACTAACATATTTAAAATTATAATTAAATAGAATTTTTTGGTTCCAATTTAAAATAAAATTAAACAGATTTCCAATTCCTGATTCTAATGTCATTGAAACACAAGTTGTATCAGGGTGCGTAGCGTCATGAAAAGTGCTTAAAAAGTGCTTAAATTTGAAAACTATTTTTAAGCACCTTAAAAGTGCTTATTTTTGAAAAAAAGGTCCTTAAAAAGTGCTTAATTTCACAAGAAGTTCAAAGAAAACATTCTTTTTTTTAAAATTTCCCCAGACGTTGAATACGATATCAAAAGCATAGTCTTAAAGCTTTGTTTACCGGATGTATCTAGAAAAGAAACCGACGAAAGGGAAGAATTCGGGGAAGGAATCCTGGGTGAGATAGATCCAAGGGTGTCAACACATGTTAAGATAATTCTCATAGTCCAGTCAACGGAGGCCCAAAATGGGGATGAAAAAAACATTAAATCATATAGTTTTGAAAATTTATACACATGTTCGTGAGGGACTCCTAATGAACATACTAAAAGTCCCCGATCCTCGGGGGGGGGGCTCGCGCCACCCTTTTTGGATTTCGATCCTCCTTTTTCAGCTTTTCTTGAATATCTCGATAACTCTTCAGTTTTCAAACTACAATTGATTTAACAAATTAAAGAACTTGAAGTTCCTTATGAATACATGCTTTTATTTTTCTTCTAGCTTTTACAGTTTCTGAGATAATGGGTCTCAAAGTTTGCCGCCATCTTGGATTTCACCCACTTTTTAAAAATTTTTCTTGAATATCTAGAAAACTATTCAATTTTCAAATCATATTTGCTTTAAAAAATTAAAGAGAGTACAATTCCCTACATATACATGCTTTTATTTTTCTTCTAGCTTTAATAGTTTTTGAGATAACTTGTCTCAAAGTGGATGGATTTGTAACAAAATCTTAGTTGATAATCCAGTCAACGAATGGTTGTGAAAAAACCTCCATTAAATCGTATAGTTTTGAAAATTGGTACACATGTTCGCGAGAGAGTTCTGTTGAACATACTAAAAGTTCCCGGTCCTGAGGGTGCGGCTCGCGCCGCCATCTTGGCTTTCATCCCCCCATTTTTAAAGTTTTTCTTTAATATCTCGAAAACTATTCTGTTTTTAAATTACAATTGATTTAACAAATAAAACAGCGTGAACTTCCCTACGAATACATGCATTTATTATTCTTTTACCCATAATAGTTTCTGAGATAATGGATCTCAAAGTTTGCCACCATCTTCAATTTCATCCCCCTTTTTTCGTCTTTTTTGAATTTCTCAAAAACTATTCAATTTTCAATTATATGTAATACAACAAATCAAGGATCGTAAAATTCCCTACAAATACATGCTCTTAATTTTCTTTTAGTTGTAATAGTTTCTGAGATATTTCAGAAAAACGTAAAAAGGGGGATGAAATCCAAAGATGGTAGCAAACTTTGAAGCCCATTATCTTGGCAACTATTAAAACTAGAACAAAAATAAAAGCTCCCATTTGTAGGGAATTTTACGTTCTTTAATTTGCTGTATCATGTGTGATTTGAAAACTAAATAATTTTCTAGATATTCAAGAAAAACTGAGAAAAAGGAGATAAAATCCAAGATTGAGGCAAACTTTGAGACCCATTACCTCGGAAACTATTAAAGATAGAAGAAACATAAAGGCATGTATTTGTAGGGAATTTTACGCTCATCAATTTGCTGATTACAACAAATTTGCAAATCGATTAGTTTTTGATATATTAAAAAACGCTTTAAAAAGTGGTATGAAATCCAAGATGGTGGCAAACTGTGAAACCCATTATCTCAGAAATCATTAAATCTAGAAGAAAATTAAAAGCATACTTTTGTAGGGAATTTTACACTCTTTAATTCGTTAAATTACTCAGGGCCAGGGACTTTTGTATGTTCATCAGGAGACCATCACGGACATGTGTACCAATTTTCAAAACTATATGATTTAATGTTTTTTTTTCAAACCCTTCATTGACTGGACTATTAATGATCTTTTTTATGCTTCCTCTTACTTCAACAATGGGTAGCACCGTATATTGAAATAATGGAATGATTATCCCGAAGGGGCAAATTAACTGGTAATTTGTTAATTTTACGAAATCTTGAAACAGGTAACAGATTTTTATTGTTAATCTTACAAAAGTTGATTTAATTTTTCATAATAACAATTTGCATTATCATCTTTAATTTTTTTGTAAAATCAAAAATACATTCTTTATTTTACAATAGAAGACGTTGTGCAAATACGGAAATAAATATTAAAATTAAAAAATGCATATTTAAAATTAAAAAATATATTTTAAAATTTTCAATAAAAACTATGCATTATTTTAAAAAAGAAATTTTTATATGTTTAGATAATACGTGGTTCGACGTATGCATGCATGTACAAAGGTGCTTAATTTTTTTTGGCTAAGGTGCTTAAAAAGTCCTTAAAAGTGCTTAATTTTTGCAGCAATTTCTCACTACGCACCCTGTGTATGTGTTTCTGAAATGCTTTCATCTATGGGTAACAATATAAATTGTCCTCTTGTAAATTTTCCTTCTCTTTTTTTTTTATGAGAAATTTCACCAATATAATATATATTTATTATTTTCAGATGATTCCAATACTAATACTTCAAAGGTTTCTTTACGTCTGAGAGCTCATGCTTTTGCGTCCTTGGGCAAAATATCTCTTCTGAATCGTGAGTTGGGATTAGAGCTGCTTCCTGTTTTGGCTAAGGAACTGCTGACTTCTAAAGAAGATATGTTGCGTAACAATGCTGTTTTAATTCTAACAGAATTTTGCACCCGTTACACTTCAATTGGTGATCAATATATGCCTCTCATTACTGCATGCTTCAAAGACAAACGATATATAATCAGATACCAAACTATTACTTTTTTGGTTAGCCTTTTGCAGGAGGGTTACCTACTGACAAAAAATACTTTATTGTTCTGTTTATTGTCTACAATAATTGACAAATATGAAACCATCCAAGAAATTGGCAAGTACGGCCTGAGTACACTTATATTTGAAAAAAAGAAAAACATATTTCTCGAGAGTTTTACTGAAGCTGTTTTTGTCTTCAACCACTATTTTCCTTCTGACAATCAAGGACAACAACAAACTGTGAAGGATATGGAACATTTTGCAATCCCTGGTGAGGATAATAGGGAGAAACGGATGCAAATTTATAAGTTCATGATTACCTGTATGGAGGAAGGTTCCCGAGGTCTTCTCGTAAGCAATATTTCTCGGGATATCTTGAATTCGGTTGCAGAGGGCGTCTTTCCTCTCGATGATGTAGTCAAGTGTATGGTCAGGGATTGCTTTTCTGTATTGGTCTCTAAAGAAATTAGAGTTTTTGATTCAGACAGCTTAGCGCATGAACTGGAGGATGGAGAAGATGAGCGAGTTGCCAAAGCTGAACTGGAGATTAGGAAGGCTATGCTTGTGCAGCCAATTGTGCCAGTGATGATATCTCTGAAAAATTGTGTGTTGGAGGCTAAATCTGATTTGTTATCCGATATTGTACTGTTCCTGAAGGAAATCTTGTCCGACTACAAAAACGAAATTGAAGACATCCTGGCTGACGACAAGATGCTGAAGATGCAAGTTTTGTTTGAAATGAGGAACGAATCCAACCAGCAAGAGAAGGAAGCCAAGGAGAAGAAAAATAAAGAAATGAGAAATGCCAAGAAGTCAGTCCCACCAGCATCTGGAGATCATATTGGCGAAAAGACAAAGGAAATATCAGCATACTTGATTCGACGAAGTGTGTGTCCTGGTGATGGGAATGCATCTGCTGCAGGGTCGAATGATGTGTCCTTACGCCTTGTTCCTCAGACACCACAAAACAGAAGTTTATCGCACAAGTCCAGTGGTGTTCTTGGTGATATGGATACCAATAATGACATTAATATGCCATCAACCAGTGGTGTAGGACCCATCAACGTAAAGGATATCATGTACTCAAGTACTCCTCGTGTTTTGCTGAAGCCTCTCAAACTGAAATCTCCAAATGTGAGTAAAATCACTATGAGAGTGGATGACTTGGATATTGATGAAGTTTAGTTTCTTTCATCATTGGCATAAAGGCACTCCATTTGAATGTATTCCTATTTAAATATTAAACCAAGATGCTGATGATGCGAATGATGCTTTCCTTTCTATACTGAATGACATCTCAAGCATACAATATATAGAAGGCTACAAGTGTAAATTTACATCACCAGTAAATGAGTTCATGTTTCTATTCATTTTATGTCTAGAGTAAGAGCTCTGTAAAATTAAACTTAACTTTTGTTTTAAACATAGTTTTTACAGGACAAAATATCAATTAATGTTGTTCAAAACTAAATTCTATTCAAGTGTAACATTTACTTTTCGAATACATTAGGATCATATTCAGGACTTTTTGACTGGGAGTGATAATACACAGCAGAAGTTTCTCCATACTGCCAACTTAGTTTGTTACTGGCTATAAAAAGAACTACGAATACTTTCTTTAGCAATATTTATTTTTAATGTTTTCTTGAACTATATAGCTTCAAAATGGATTGAAATTTTGATAAAATGTATGTAGTGGAATCAGCATTTTAATATACTTCTTTATTTTTTTTATTTAAAATGCATGGATTCATACATTTTCGTTATCTGTTGTGTAGTGAATAATTCTGTTTGTTAATCCCACCCACCCTCATTATATAAGTCATACAGAACATGATATAAATAGGTTGTTTATTTTGTTACTGTAGAATATTTTTGCCTATCACTTTTTTAAATGTTTTATCTCATTTTTTGTCAGTGTATATATTGGTTGATGGTTCAAATTTTCATAGAATTTTAGAAGCTAGAACAGTGATTACTTCTATTGGAAGGAAACGATGTATGCTGAGCATACACTTTTTATAATTATTATACAAAACGGTTTTACAGCTTAATTATACCACGCATTTTTTTTTTATGTCAGAGTTTTGAACAGGTCTTGCATCTAGGTTTTAAGCCATTCTTAAGAGTTGCGACTTTCTCTTAGAGCAGTGGATCCCAACAGGGTTTTTGGTTGTGCGGACCACCTGTTGTATGAAAAATATTTTGCGGCCCACTAACTAAATATGCAAATTAAGAAAATGCAAACACATATAATACATTTGTATATTATATGCACATATATGTAAGCAATTAGTCAAGTTTACTGTAAAAGGATTAAAAAATTGTTGTTTATTAAGCAAAGAGACAAGTGACGACTCTTGAAGCTTCCCTGACTTTGATTCTCGACTAGTGTTCCGTGGCCCACAAGTTGGGAGCTGCTGTCTTGGAGCATGACAACCATTCATTAGTTTGCACCCCATCAACATTTATCATTGCTATGATTTTGGCATGACACTTGCCTAGTAGAGCAAGGAAACCACAGGTTTATATTGCTAAAGTTGTGTTATGACTTTAATTTTTAAAAGTACTCAATGCCAAGTAGGTCCTCATGAGCTGCATAATCATATGAGTATTGATAATTTTTTGCATCTCGGACGTTGATCAGGGATCAACAACCTGACAAACTTTGGTGCATGTGACCAACATTATAACTTCTATACTGGTAGTACTAAAATTTCTTTTGAAGTTTTTGTATTTTTTTATTGATTATATTTCAATAAACTACTCTGACACTGATTTTGATATTACAACTATGATGATGGGACTTTTCATTATATATTATTATTTATTTGTTAGAATTTAATATTAATCCTGGTGGTTTAATGTGAATTGATTATATTTTTAAATAGTTAATGCATTAGATAAGAAAATGTGTAAGAAATAATTCCATGTAACTTGAATGACTTTTATAGTCAATGACAACTCATGTTGACTGTACGCAGAAAGCTACAAGCATCTGCATGACTGATGAATGACGTAATATATATTTAGTAAGATTAGCATCCCATTTTGAATCTACACAAGCAGTGGTTGCAACTCGGGGGGAAGGCGAGGGAGCAATTGCCCAGGCACACTTTTTCAGAAAAGTTAAATTTTTATTTCGTTTTAGCTACCTAAAACTAAGAATTATATATATATAAGTATTGTCAGGGAAAGCTAGCTAATTTTGTAACTAAATTTTAAAATTTTGGTGTGTCCCCCCCCCCTCATACTTCGAGGTACTTTTAGGTGTCTATAAATTTTTTTGCCCACAATCACAGCCTCTGTACACAAGGGCTATTTTGGGATGGCTCTCATAATTTTGAGCCTGCTCAGATAACTAGAGCAATACCTGAGCTGATGCCCCTCTCCAAACTTCTGCATGTTTCCAATAAGATGAAATTTTGACCTTCAACGGA
Source organism: Araneus ventricosus (assembly GCA_013235015.1). Lineage (NCBI taxonomy): Eukaryota > Metazoa > Arthropoda > Arachnida > Araneae > Araneidae > Araneus > Araneus ventricosus. The sequence goes on from BGPR01006523.1 coordinate 20,579, forward strand.
ATTAGCATGTATCAGTTAGATTTTTCATAGAATCGGTCTCAAATTCAGGTGTGGCACGAAGCCACCATTGTTGTGTTTTATGCTTTAGAAACAGCTCCATGAATTTAAAGCATCTTTCAATTTAAATGTAAGGTTTTATTACACGGGAAAATTTTTGTTAAAAATTAAATTCTCCACAAATATGTGAGTTACTTTTAATATGTTAACATCATATTTAAGACTATTCAAATGAATGCAATAATCTACTGAGTATATTTCCCTAAACTGTCAGCTTGAGCTGTTGTTGACTATAGTTTGGTATTATTTGGAATATTGCGATTAAATATTTAAAAAGTGAGGGGATGGGTTTCAGAGAGCTTGGGGAAAGCTCAGTACTTGTTGTGCTAAGAAACATTTTTCATTCTTTTATAACACAAATATGTATAGATTTGCATGGGACTTTTTTCCTAATATTCATACAAAGTTACATTAAAGAGAATACAAAAAAATGTTTAATTTTGTACATATTAGTATTTTAAGATATTTATTTATATTCATACTGTAAAAAATAACCTGTTATGATATGCATCGTTAGTAGTGTCATTGGTGCATGTGTTTGTAAAAAAAAATTGCGGGTCATTTTTGAAATTTGTGAACAATTTGTTTATGCCAAGATGCATAATGTTGTGGACAAACTGTATTATTCCTTTGTATTTTCATTTTTATAAAATATACCATGCATTTTTTTAAAGCTGGTGAGAAATGTATCTTTTTAATAAACAATGTAAAAGTTTTTTTAGTATAAATTTTGATTTAACAAATGAGTATAAATTATTATGAGATTAAGCAAATAAATACTCTTTAAAGACTATGGGAAAATTGGAACAAATGATGTAATGATAAAGTTGCTTTTTTTTAAACCACTTACGAGTAGTGAATTGTATTTTAAAAAATGCCTAGGTGGATACAAGTATATAACAAAATTTCTGGATTTGCATATCTGTCTTCATTCTGGGTGCATTTATTAAATCCTGAAATTTGTTCATTAACCCAGACTTTGCAATGGAATTTCTCACTCTTGTTTCAGAAAACATTTCAATAAAAGTGCTCAATTTCACTCTTCTCTAATATATAGCCAAATAATATGGGTTATAAATCAAGCTAATTTTACCGTCTTCATTTAATTTCAAAAATACTTTTTAACCCTTTGCAGTCGGAAAAGTAATTAGATGCATAATTGATCACCGATTTACAAGAGCTCATATTATTGCTTTGGAATGTAAAAAATATCTTTGTGAGTTCATTTTTCCTCAAAAATTACTCTACAATTTCTTTCAATTTTGTAGGTAGTTTTTTAACCATTGAAATCAAGAAACGTCAAAATGATGCACCATCTAGAATGGTGACTGAGAGTTGCCTCTCGAGTGCAAAGGGTTAATTTTAATCTTAAACTTGTGTCTATTATTCCACTTCCTACAAAATATTGCAGTGCTAAACTGTTAAGTTACAAACAGTGGCATAGTCACAAAATAAGTAGTGCCTGAATACTCTAACATGGGTGACAAAAATCGCGCTGTTTTAAGGACTTTTTCTCAATTTTTTTTCTTATTTATTTCTCGTGAATAAAAGTCGGTGCCGGAACGGCATTCTTGTGCGTACCGGCTCGGGTACACCCCTGGTTACAAAAGTCTTTAGTGGAAACATTATCAATTAGAGCTTTATGCCTTTTCATTCATTCACAACCCACTTCGAACCACCCTGCCAAAATTGGCTTAAGGCCTTAAATGGTCCAGAGGGGAAGTGTTTTTTTTTATTGAGATTTTTAAAAAAAGTTGACATCCTACTCCAAAACACTGGTAGATAAAACTACATTGTAATAAATACAATACTCAGCCAGTCAATATGGACTGGGAGAACACAGCTACAAGCGTAATTCCCTACATCTAATGCATACGGCATCCATAAATCGGCAGGCAATTAATACAAATAACAAAAGTGATGATACAAAGCTCAATCGGCTGAGAGAAAATACACCAAATGTCAGGGTGTAGAAGCGGCAGTAGATAAAAAACACCAAAAAATCATTTTAAAAAGTCAAATCAAAACCAAGCGCTTAAAGGTTTTTATTAAAGTTTGCCTATTGAGACGGCTCTACAGCTGGCTCTAGGGCTCCAAACAAAAAACTTCACTAGTATCCAGTACAAGTGATATGTTTTATGAAAATTGGGGGGCGAAGAAAAAAGTTAAAACTTTCATCAATATCTGAGGTGATTTTTGCAGTTTTTTTTTAATTATTATTGAATTGCATTTTTTTATTTTTTTGTTTATTGTTTTAAAAGTTTAACTAAAAATATTGCTGAAATTCAGTTCTGAACGTAAAGTCTTTTCGTTCAAAATGCCATTTTAGTGCAGAACAGTGCATCACTTTTACTGCATTCTAGTGGAATTTTGTTTCATTTGGAACCATAGAGCCGTCTGAATAGGTGAACTTTGATTGTTATATCCCTGTATTTTGATTAATAAAAAATATTTACATATTAAAAAGATAATCCAAAATAGGTCAAGTTTTAAGAAACACATTATACCTGGGGTATTTTAAATCCTACATATATGTATCTGGTAATATTTCTTTCAGAATTTAATGCAGTATTGTCGGAATTTTATTATGCATTAAAATTAAAAACTAGAATAATATTGAAGTTTAGCTATTAATTTCATTTCTTTCTCTTGATTTCATAGCTTTTACAGTTGTTGAAATAAATTAAAATGAAAAATATATGTAATAAACGAGTTTGTTAACCATTAAAAGGATAAATCTTCCACTTAAATTTTTTCAACATTAAAAAATAAGTGTTGAGAATTTAAAAGATCTTTTCTACCTCTTCATCCACTTTCAAGATTCCCGTCTACAGGTGAATGATAACGAAGCCACATAGTCCAACTGCTGTTCTAATTAGTCTCAATCATTTGTATAGACATGCACATTGGATTACTGCACACATTACTCTTCTAGTTGGCTGTATGAAGTGATAATGCTATAAAAATTTGTGTAAATATTGCTAAAGGTGTGCGAAATTATGTGCAATTGGAATGATGTAGGATTATAGGCCTGCGAATTTGCTTATTTTCTGTTGCCAGAATGGATTGAGATGCCTCGCCTGTGTATAAGTACTGGCAATGATGATTTGATGAAGATAATTTTACAAGTTGCAACTATTGAAAAAGTGACTTAATTGGGAGGGCAACCGTATCCTATTGGTATATGTTCCTGATGAAAATTCTGTAGTGACTTCGCGGACAGTTAGGAATTATCTCCTCAACTGTGGCCGCTGCTCCACACATCCTGTGACATTCTTAATACAGTGATGCCTCGGTTTTCGCCGATAATCTTTGCGAAAACAATCAACGAAATCCGACTTGGGCAATTATTTCCGTATGAACCGATGTAAATCCAATTAATTCGTACTTGACACTCCAAAGTACATACCAAAACATATTTTGTAGAGAAAAACAGTGTTTAATACTAGAAACAATAAGAATTTAATATAAAACTGCCAAACAATGGGAGTTTCTGAATGGTGCACCAGTAAGGGCCTCACTTTACAATCACCACTATAAAGTGAACATTACCTCACAAACAAAAGAGTTAGACTATTTTTCATAGGCTTATGTCCAGGCAGTGCACTTTCCTCCTGTGTAATGAACGTCCTCTTTGACATTTTCTTCCAAAAGAGGCCAGTTTCGTTGTTGTTGGAGGATGAATCCTTCAGCCGCTACGTGACCTTTGAATTCGGACACAAATTTTTCGGCTCCAGACTTGTCTGAAGTCGGACTTTCGCCGTTTGTTTTCGAAAAATTAGCGGCGAGGTCTCGTACGAAAACCGAGACAAATTTTTCGCGAAAAAAATTCAACGAAAACCGAGGTATTACCATACTTATTCCTAGTCACTAATAAAGCCGCCTTCATTGAATTCTTTTAAAAAGTTTGATTGGAGGCTTGAAAGGAAGCTACGCTCACAGACGAGAGCCATTTCTGTCTTCATGCTAGTGATGATTGGATGCTGGTTAAAAAAAATCAGAAAAGCGATGGTAGATTTCTTTTGTCCAGAGATATAAGGAAAAGAAAATTTCAGCCCTCCACCTCTAATTTCATAAAGGTTGGGACTATGAGGGTGGGACATAATGTAGGTGTTCTAGGACGGGACGGCAAACTGCGGTTCTTTTGGTATAAATATGTAGATTTGAAGTTGAATTAAAACTAGCATAGCTTTATGCAGACTTTTAAAGGATATTCGCACAATGACGATTTCATTCACCTTCTAGATCTCGGGAAAACATTGAGGCCCTATCCGCATTGTATTTCAGCAGGTGCTACCAAAATTCTCCGTTTTTCAAATCAAAAGACCGCGCTAGAAATAATTGCTCAGTTACAAATATTTATTGTACAAAAACTATTATGTTTAGAGTATTTTCGTAAATTCAGAGGTGATTGTGGTCCGGATTTATATTTTCTGAATTCCGGATTTGTGAAAATGTAGACTGTCTTTTTCAAATTTGTTTTAGAGCAAATATCATTTAAAGATTAATAATATGGATATTAAGACAAAATGTCCTTGAATACTGATGGACCAAGTGAGACTAAGAAATAGTATTCTGATAATCAAAATGCATGTGAGAAAATCTCTCGAGACCCTATTGATAAAAATTTAATGGCTAATTTATTGAACAGCTTACCAAAATTCTTTATATTGCGTGCGGTATTCTCTTTCTACTAGCAGTTCATCCTCTGCAGCACATGTTAACCCTTTTAGTGCCGACCGAAATTATCCTAACCATGCGAAGAATGCCGGACCAATTTCACGAATTTGCTATGGATTGGGAAAAAGCTCGTAAAAAACAAAATAAGAATAATGTTTACAAAATTCAAAAAGGAGCATATTACGAAATAAAGGGAGAATAAATTAATGCCAATTACATTTCAATATTTGTTGAAAATCATAGGAATAACATAAATATAAAACATTATGATAAACGGAAAAATCGAATATTAACTTATAATATTAATCGAATATTGTTAATAAATCGAATATATTAATAACACCATTTATAACGTTTTATAAATTTATTTTGAGATATGAGTTCTCTCGCGATGCGAATAGTTAAGCGCCATCGCATACACAACGATATATCGTCGTTGGCACTAAAAGGAATTATGAACACCTCAGGCTCAAATCTAATACTTAAAGGAAAAATGAAAAGCCATTTTTCATAAATACAATAGAACCCTGGAAATCCGAAATTTCGGATAATCCGAACATCCTTTTTTTTAATTTTCTGAAAACTTTTTGCTGACAAATGAAGGGGAAATAACAATTGCGAATCAGAAACAGAGCTAATGTTTATTCCTAACTGAAAAGAAGTATTCGAATTGGTCTTTAAGAATGAACAAAGTACCTTAATTACTAGAAACAAATCAGATATCTTCTTTTTACTTTCTCGTATACGAAGTATACAAAGAGAAAGTATTGCAATCGTCAAAAAATTCGAACTCGAGATTTTGACGAATCTCCACGTTTTAGACCTCTCTGAGTCCGAAAAACACAATTTTGGAATTATGTGTGTCTGTCTGTGAACACGATAACTCGAAAACTATTAGAGCTAAGGGGATGAAATTTGGTATGTGGTCTTTAAACATACTTTGTAGGTTTCTATCCAATTTTGGACAAAATCCGTCAACGGGAAGTCCGTCTGACTGTATGTCCGAAGTCATGCGAACACTATAACTCAAAAACTTGAATAGCTAGATGGCTAAAATTTGGTACACAGTTTTATCGTCATGAATGTAGGTCCGTATAAAATTTTGGGCCAAATCCGTCAAAGGGTTGACTGTCTGTCGGTCTGTATAATCGCATCTCCAACGAATCCACTGTCTCCACGCGCATGCGTACATAACGCAATCTTCTGTGCACGATATTTATTGACTCCTGCTTGCCGCTTTTGTTTTCATCCGTTTCTCCATGCGCATGCGTACTTGGTAGCAATCTGTGCACGCGGAAAGATTGTCCTTGAGCCCAGAAAGAGTAGAAATCGGTACGCATTTCGTTAAATTTGATTTTTTTTACCTAAATATTTTCTGATAGTCGTTGGATCCTGGGTTACAATAGGTTCGAATTTTTTTATCCACGCGGGGGGAGGGGAAACAGCACCTTTTTCGAGAAAGTTTAGGGGAGACCACTCCCGCTGGTTTCCTCTCAACTTCTTCGCCACTGTACCGTGCGAATCGCCACGACGTTCTCTTTCCGTACGCCTTCACAGTATACCCAGAGTCCATACTCTACTGCATTTGGTATATCAAGAGTATTTTACCGAATTTCCCGGATAATCCGGACAAAGGTCAGCTCCAATTAGTTCGGATTCCCGGGGTTCTGCTGTATAAAAATTATGAACCAGCGGGAGTGGCTTCCCCTAAACTTTCTCGTATACTTCTCAAAAATTTGCTATTTCCCCTCCCCCTGCGTGGATAAAAAATTCGAACCTACTGTAACCCAGAATGTCCCATGTCCATCCAACCGATTCGGTCGCTGTAATGGCTTCAGGTACGGGGACATGGGGCGGCGTTCTGTAACCCAGAATGCAATGACTATCAGAAGGTTTTTCATTGTAGATTATAGCGATTGTAAAATATTTAGGTGAAGAATCAAATTCAAAGAAATTGCGTATCTATTAAAACTTAGCAATATTTATTTTCTATCACACTCTAGCAAGCTCCGCTAATGCGAAGGCGTGCGCGAGCGAAAAGAAGACAAGAGAAAATGAGCTCGTTCGCTATCGCTGAATAGCTTGCGCATGCGCAGAGATTACTTCCAGTACGCGAGCAAAACAATTGAATATGCAATGTGAACACCTTTTTTTCTTAAACCGATTGAAACGAAATTTGGGCACAGATCTATAATTAATGTTAGCAACCGTCATACCAATTTTTATTTATCTAAGCCAAAGGGTTTAGGAGATGTAATTTTTACAAGTATGCGATTATACAGTCCGACAGACAGTCATCCCTTTGACAGATTTGGCCCAAACTTTTATACGGACCTACATTCCTGAAGATATAACTGTGTACCAAATTGTATCTGTCTAGCTATTCAAGTTCTTGGGTTATAGTGTTCACATAAACGCGGACAGACAGACTTCCCGTAGACGGATTTTGTCCAAAATTTGATGGAAACCTACAAATGATGTGTCAAGATCACATACAAAATTTCATTCCTGTATCTCTAATAGTTTTTTGAGTTATCGTGTTCACAGACAGACATAATTCCAAAATTATGTTTTTTGGACTGAGGGAGGTCTAAAACGTGGAGATTCGACAAAATCTCGAGTTCGAATTTTTTGACGATTACAATACTTTCTCTTCGTATACGAGAAAGTACAAAAGTAAAAATTGAATATTAACTTATAATATTAATCGATTATTATTAATAAATCGAATATATTAATAATAACGTTTTATAAATTTATTTTGAGATAGAGTTCTCTCGCGATGCGAACAGTTAGGCGCCATCGCATACGCAACGATATAGCGTCGTTGGCATTTTTCGCAGGTGTTGCGAACGACGATACATCGTCGTTCGGCATTAAAAGAGTTAATACGCGCACTTCTGACTCAAATCTAATACTTAAAGGGTAAAATTAAAAAAAAAACACCTTTGTCTGCATCAAAATATCTTGCTGAACATACTTTCAACCGATAACAAAATACATAATATACTTTCCTCTCACCCCCACAGAAAAAATGGAGAACTATACTTTAAAAAAATATTGAGAAACCTAAGATTCATGCAACTCTATGAAATGATACAGTGAAACATAAATTAAATGTCATTATTTTTAATAGACTTGTTTCTTCTCTAGTGAAATTATTTGAAAATGCTTATTAGCATGTGTGTATGCGCAGCACATTGTTATCTTGAGTGATTTCAAATAAAGTCGGATTTTTACTCATGGTTATTTTCCTAATTTTTGGAATAGGATCACAACCACCCCTGTAAATTGTAAATACCGTAATGGAGTTTGTAATAAGATCAACACTTTAGTAAATTCCAATGTGTTTGGGGCGGGCCCGCGCGTTGTAGCTCGAAGAATGTCAAGGCGGTATTCCAGTTCTCTCCACATGTTGCCCAACATTTGTTAAAGAAGATAGGACACAGTATCTCCTATCCTACTTTAATTACCCATTTATTATAATAAATTCCATTCCGATGCAAAACATTTCCTATTTGCCAGAAAATACTTCGTCCAGGAACTGCAGGTTCGGTTTTGGTCCTGTGATCTACAGGACTGCTTTCATAACAATGTCTAAACTCCCTTTGATCAGAAATGGCCGATTTGGTTTCATGGAATCACGAAATGCTTTGTGCGGCGGCGCCCCCCCATCGACGTCATTTCGTTCAAGATTAACTTTTGATTCACTTCTTATGTTTGTGAACTAGAAAAAAAGATTTATAGAATAGGGCTATGAAATGATAAAAATTTACATTGCTATTTTTAAGGGTTTTTTCGTACTAACGTGTTTGATGATCAAGGAAACTTTGTGCTTGCCCTGTAGCTCGTGCTCAACCGCACTGTCTGGTCTCTCACGCTTACGGCTTGTTTCGTAGAATTTTAAAAATGCCTTTTTCCAAGAGTATTGCTGAAGTTACTAGGTTGTGACGTCATCTTTTTCATCAAATTTTTAGCTTTTTTGCCGAGAAGGACATAAATGGTACTTTCTGGCACCTGAAAATAACTCAAGGGTTCCCTACCCTCACAAAAAACCGCAAGGACAGCTCTTTCTTACATTACAAAAAGAGGAGTCCCCTTTTGCCTTAGGGTACGAGCTTTGGTTTGAGAGCAGGTCAGTCAAATTCCCGTTCTGTCAGAAAATTGTTTGAGAAATTTTTCTTTAGCTGTTTTTTCAGTTCATATTAGTGGAAAAAAAACGCATATTCCTGGATGATTGCCTTTTCTTTTTCCCTAGCTGAAAATCCTGAACAAATGATATTTCGATAACAGTATTTACATATTTAGGTGATTAATTATTTTGTATCAAGAATTATATATTAATTTAGAAGCCAAATTCGAGATGCCAACTTGGAATTGAATCTTAAATTGACGAATGAAGACAGTTTTTTTAGGGATGTTTTTTGAAGTGAAGCTTCTTAACGCAGGCTTCGGGATAGGTGGCATGCTGGGAGATCCTCCCCATCCGAATTTGTTTGCATTCATTGCGGGTATTGGTTTTATAAATGTAGTTTAAATACTTCAGAAATTTTTGTTTTCACTTTTTAATTATTTTACTTGAAACTTATTTTATAGAAACTTAGATTTTATTTCATTGTTTGGCGCAGCTTGGCCAATCCTGACCCTTGTGCCATAAAAAATGACTCGCTCATCAAGATGGGGAGTTAGTGTGGAAAAATCGACCGTCACGAGCGGAAGTACGTCTGTTACGGATTATACCCAGATGGCGCTTTTGTGCTTCTTGTGGCAACGGCTTCCTCCGCCATGAGAGTTAGATTGCGTGGCAGGCATGGAAACGGAAGGAATGGCTTGGATGGAAAGTGCCGGGAAGTCTTACTATTGTCTTGTAAATAGTGTGAATAACTTATAATGTCATATCTACCTATATCTATCATTTACTCATAATAAATAATATGAAAAGGCACTCTTTGGAATTTCATTTGCACCATTGAATCTCAGATGCAATAACGCCATACCAGCGCAGGCGCAATTGACATTCCTAATTTCGATTGCGTTGTTAAGTTCAAAAGTGAAATTCGTGCTGGAGGCGTTGTAATTTACCCTAACAAAAGTGATGCTACTAATATTTTAACTTTAATTCTACGTATATCATTGGCACATAGGTAGGATTTAATAGGGGTTTCGAGCCGGCGGATTCGAATTCGCAACTTTTCTGCTCTCAGAGGAACGCTATACCACTGCGCCAAGCCCCGTCGAATTTTACTTATTGGAGACATGTATGTAAACTGGAGAATGGTGATGACTGTTGATTTTAATGCTAATTTTGCGGATAAAAAATCAGAGCCACTAGTAAAATTTCTTTTTGATAAATTTAATTAAACCATGCACAATAACTCAGCAGTGTCGGCGACAAAGTTTTACACAACCATTGATGCAGTTTCTTACAGCTGTATTAATAAAATAGAATCGCAGATATTTGTATCATATTTCAGTTATTACAAACCAATTGTCTCCATAATAGAATGTGATGATCAGATTAGATTAGATATTTTTTGTTTCAATATACAGATTAATAAATATGTAAATAATTTTTTTTCAATAACTGCTTGTATGCCTTATAATTTTTTTTTATCTGTATTAGTCATAAATTATAAATAAATAATTATAGAATTTTTAAATATTTTGTTTTATTTGGGGGAGGGACGTGCAAGAAAGAGAGATAGATAATTATATAGAAAAGCGTAAAAGGCTTCCCTTCTGTCGTGCGTCCACTTACCGACACTCCCACTTTTTTTTTTTTTTTTAATTTATCAATAAAAACATTACCCCCCCGGCGTTCCCCGGGGAATTAACATTTAAAAAAATAAAAAAAAAAAAAAAAAAACCGCTCACAATCACATGAAAAACTTTTGAAAACAAAATCAAAACAAAAGATACACATTGTTTGATTTTCCTGCTTATTTTTTTTTTTTCGCGTTACAGTACAGAGTACGTTAATCCAAAACAATATTACAAAATTGGAACGTGAAAATGATTATTATACAGCAAGCAAAATATAAAATTGAATCCGAAAATAATAATCGAAGTAATTCATTCAGGTGAAGGTCATGACGTATCCTGCGCGTCCGCCAATCAAAATTGCCAACTGCGTTCCGAAGAAGTGCCAAGCGAGGAACTCGATCGAGAAAAATAACTCTCAACTGCCCCCAAAAAAATTAATTAAAAAAAACGGGAAAAGATATTTTAACCGTTCTTGTTTTAAATCCGAAAGAACCGTTCTAGTTATAAGCTGAAAAAATTGAAATTAATAGTGTTCTTAGAAAGTCGGATGCAACAAATTTAAAAACAAAAGTAACATCTCGATGGCAAAACTGGGTATTTCTCAAAATTCAGTAAATTACGTTAGAGATTCAAAACTAACTTCATTAGAACGGAAATCGCGTGCTCTTTCCGATGGTGTATCTATTTTTGTCGTACAATTATTCGAAACCATTCTATTGAGAAATGAGTGCGAAAAATCAACCAAAACAACACAAAACATTAAATAAAAAAAAATCTAGATTAAATTTTAAAATTTCGGCTTCCAGGTACATTCAGTCACCATTACGACTACCTGTGTGGCAAATTTCATGGCTATAAGTGCGATAGATTCGTCTGGACATCGCAGAGAAACACACACACACAAACATTGCCTTTTATAAGTATAGAAGCTTACCGCAAAGTAATGCGTCTGAGAAAAAATTCGACCTCGAGATTTTGATGAATCCACACGTTTTAGACCTCTCTGAGTTCCCTCCCCCACCCTAAAAAAATTAGAATTACTTCTGCCTACCTGTGAAAACCATAACTCAAAAACGGGACAAGCTTCCTATCAAATTTTGAGTGAATTTCGTCAGTGGAAGCCTCTCCTTGTGTATCCGATCCTCTTTAATGACGCACGTGGTTATCGTCGCCGACTGTCTGCCAGAGTTCTGCGCAGGGACAACCAATCGATGCCGGATCCTCTTCTGCCTGAAAATCGTGTTTTCCCGCTCATTTTCGTCCCTCCGACGGTGTGGCCAAGGAGCCACGTGCTGCCGGACACTCGATGCCCGGATACGACTGCCGATTCCGTGTCCAACACAAGCGGAAGGATCTGTTCTGTTCCATCTGCCGCATGCCCATGAGGGACCCCGTGCAGATATCCACCTGTTACCACAAGTTCTGTGATTCCTGCTTACAGGAATATCTCAGGTAAGTCTGTGCCTTCATTTTAGATCAGGTATTCTTCAATTCGCGATTCTATTGATAAACGGATTTTTTTTCCCGCTACACCAAGCATATTATTATAATTTGAAAAGTAAACAGTCCAACGTAGCATTCGTTATTCACAACCACAAATGGTGTTTAATATATATATTACAGTGGCGAATCCAGGATTTGGGTCGGAGAGGGGGGAGGGGCTGAGTTATAAAAAAATTGTATCGTCGTGACGAATGTCAAACCTTACGGTTTATGTAAACCAAACCACCTTTACTTTACAGACTTGACTCACCTGACAATAAGAATCAAAAAGAACACTACAATACTTTCGATAATTTAACAAAAAACACAATGAAATAACTAGCAAAAACTTGTTTTCGACCGCGTCAACGCTACAAATATGAGTGGAATGACTACAAAAGTGGGAAAATTTTCGACCCTGTCAAAAGCCAGGAAGAAATGTTGCCACTTTTTTTAAAGGGAGATTAAGAAAAAACAGCTGAAGTGATTTTAAATAAAATAGAGAATTCTGGTCTAGCTCTGGTGGTGGTGGTGGGGGGGGGGGGGGCTGTAGCCCCATAACCCCTCTCTATATCCGCTACTGTGTATATTTGTTCAAGTAGACAGAAAAGTATGCTTCAAATCAAGATCGGTCAGTGACAAATTGACCGTATGTGGAAAGCTACAAAATACTGCATCACCAATGAAAGACAATATACGTACCTTAGGGTTTATGGGAAGAGATTTATGAAAATATTTTTTATTCATTTTTACTTCCTAGTATACGAAACATAAAAGAAATAAAAATATTTTAGTTAAAAGAGTCGACCTCGAAAGTTTGAGGAAACTCCACGTTTTAGATCTGTATCCGAAAACCACAATTTTGAACTTAAGTCTGTATCTGTGAACACGATAATTTTAAAGCGCAACTGTTTGGTATAGGAAATATTTGAAATTTCGTATGTGGCCTTCATACTAAAATTGTAGATCGATATCAAATTTTGTATGATATTCCATATAAGGTAAGTCTCTGGTTGTCCATCCTTGTGTATGCCAACACAAAAAGGCAAGAATGAGGTAGATGAAATCCGCCATGCATGTCGAAAGAAATCCAGGATCGGGTTGATTGCCTATCGGTGTGCCAATTCTCTTGTACGTGAATGCGGTAACTCAAACCCAACTGGCTAGATGATGCATTTTAATATGTGATATTTACACTAAAATTGTATGACAGTGCCAAATTTTTAACCCAGTCGGTTGAAGGGAGGTGGTACTGTTACAAAACTCATACGCGATTATCTTAACTTGTGCGATGAAGCTTAACACAAAACGAGCCATTTTATGTAAGGAGAAAGTTGAAGAGCGAACACTCTGGTTGGTTTACTAATTTCGAATATCTTCAAACAGAATATCGATTGCTACCGTTGAAACCTCAATTATGTTTAAATATCTGAATCCATTTTTAAATACATTAGTTTTCTATTATGGACGATACAACTGCGCGTAATGATGAACCGCATTGTTTTCCCCATGTTGTCAACTTGACTTGTCATTGAGTATAATTGCCTTGGTAGGCGCCGAGGAAAACTCGTGGGTATGCCGTTTGGTTTATTTTTTCTCCACATGTGTTAGGGAGTATACGAGAAAGTTTTGGAGAGACCACTCTCTCTGGTTTAAGAACGCATTAACTATTTTTTTCTTTTGACTTGGTCACTTTTAGCTATATACCGACGATATGTATTTGGAGACACCAGCGAGATACCTTCAACGCAACTGTACCGATTTCGAAGGCTTAAAAACAATCTTTAAACTAACTTAAAATTCATAAAATTATCTACTCAATGTTGCGAGCCTAATAGTTGTGCTCTTATTTCCATAATTGTTTTTTTTTTAATTTTTATTATAGCTTCGATAACTTGCAAGCATATGAATGCAATATTTGCACTGGATAGAGCGACTCAAGTATCATTAAACACAATAACTAAGCATGCCTTTAATATTTCCTTGGACGCTAGTGACAACACTCGTACAAAAACTTTTTTTTTAATGCGTTCGCTTTTTACTTTCTCGTATACAAAGAGAAAGTATTGTAATCATCAAAAAAAATTCGAACTCGAGATTTTGACGAATCTCCACGTTTTAGACCTCCCTGAGTCCGAAAAACACAATTTGGGAATTATGTCTGTGTGTATGTGAACACGATAACTCGAAAACTATTAGAGCTACGGGGATGAAATTTGGTATGTGATCTTTACACATCATTTGTAGGTTTCTTTCAAATTTTGGACAAAATCCGTTTACGGGAAGTCTGCCCGTCTGTCTGTCCGCGGTCATTCGAACACTATAACTCAAAAACTTGAATAGCTAGATAGATAAAATTTTGTACACAGTTTTATCATCATGAATGTAGGTCCGTATAAAATTTTGGGTCAAATCCGTCAAAGGGCTGACTGTCTGTCGGTCTGTATAATTTACTTTTGAAAAGAATCCGTTATCTCCACGCGCATGCGCACTGGAAGCAATATTCTGTGCATGCGAAAGGAACGGAACGGAATTTCATTACGGAGTAGCGAATTACGTCAGTTTGTCCTTGAGCCGGTAAGAGTGGAAAATCGGTACGCATCTCTTTGAATTTGATTCTTTACCTAGATATTTTTCAATCACTATAATGAAAAACCTTCTGATAGTCATTGGATTCTGGGTAACAGTAGGTTCGAATTTTTTTAGCCACGCGGGGGAAGGGGAAACGACACCTTTTTGGGGAAGTATATGAGAAAGTTTAGGGGAGAACACTTGCGCTGATTTGTTTTGCTTCTTCATATTCTAAAGAAAATCTAGTGTCTAATTTGGAAAAATACATCTTCCCATTTGACGGATTTGGTCCAAAATTTGATACAGATTTACAATTTTGTTGCAAGAATCATCTTCAAAATTTTTCCATCTACTTCTTCACTTTTTTGAATTATCATGTTTTCATACACGCGAGAAAATAGAGGCACACAGACAAATTTCTAGATATGTTTCTTTCGGATCCAGGGAGGATTAAAACATTTAAATTCCTCAAAATCTTGGGGTCGAACTTTTCGATGATTGCGGTGATTTT
>BGPR01006523.1:45642-79597 GCA_013235015.1 Araneus ventricosus
CACTTACTTATCGGAATTATTCGAAACTTGATAGTTCGATTTACCGAATTCACGATGTACTTCAAAGAATCCACTTACTTATCGGAATTATTCGAAACTTGATAGTTCGATTTACTGAATTCACGATGTACTTACGTCACTCTGATATGCCATAGAGAGGAAAGAAAAAGTTTCAAATGACGAAATTTCAATACAAATTCTACGTGGAATGCGATTATATATAAATATGCTCCTTTTCTCTTGACCACGGAGCCAATATTTCCCCAGGGAGTCATTTTAAAAAATATTTTTAGAAACACCGTATACATACACCGCAGTTTATTACCCCCCCCCCCCTGAAGGTCCAGGAGACCTCACGTTTTAGGATACCTTGCACATAAATATGTGGAACAGTATCTGAACATTTCAGTATAAAGAATTTCTTGGTCAAGTTATCTCCAAAGAGTGAACTGACTCATGAAAGCTGTTTTCTTCATACAGATTTAAAGAAGAGCTTGTAGAAAGATTTTCTTGGTGTTTAATGAATTGCTTGATTCGTTAACCCTAAGCAATTTTATATAAGAGATTACGTTCAAAATGCTTCGTTTGTATGGAGCATCATATAGTTATTTTCTGGCAAAAATCTAATTTTGTTTTTCAATTTCTCTACCAGAAATCCAATATCAGTTATTGCAATCAATACGCAGCAGTTTTATCTTTAGTCAAAATTGCTTTCATTTATTAATTCAGGAGTGCAAGCAATCGAGCCGAAAATGCAATGCAGAGATCAAATATTCCCAAAAGATCGATTTATCGAATTTTTTTTCATATTTTTGTCCTAGTTCTGTCTTATGAGTTCTTAGGAGAAAGAAATCCTTAAACAGAAGTTTGTTTTAAGTTTAAGAAATCACTTACTTTGAAATGCATGCAAGACATATTTTCTCATATTTTAAAACTTCGAACGTAAAACCGTCGTGTTTTTTTTTTTTTTTTTAAAAAGACGAGAAGAACATCTCAGTTATCGAACCATTATTGAATCTGATTCTTATAGAATTTTAAAAAGGCGGGAGAGGGGGGTTGTCTCCCCTCAGCTTTTATATCAGGATATCTCCTATAACATGTAACATGTAGTCCAAAATGATCGCTTATATGTTATGCAAGCAAACGTTCTCAAGTAGAATCCATGAAAATGCTCTAAAGTATTCAAAATTCCCTTTTCCACATACGGTTTGTTCCTTTTCTACTTTCTCGTATACGAAGTATACAAAGATAAAGTATTGTAATCGCCAAAAAATTCGAACTCGAGATTTTAACGAATCTCCACGTTTTAGACCTCCCTGAGTCTGAAAAACACAATTTGGGAATTATGTCTGTTTCTGAACACGATAACTCGAAAACTATTAGAGCTACGGGGATGAAATTTGATATGTGGTCTTTACACATAATTTGTAGGTTTCTAGCAAATTTTGGACAAAATCCGTCTACGAGAAGTCTGTCTGTCCGCGGCCATGCGAACACTATAACTCAAAAACTTGAATAGCTAGATGAATAAAATTTGGTACACAGTTTTATCATCATGAATGTAGGTTCGCATCAAAGTTTGGACCAAATCCGTCGAAGGGTTGATGGTCTGTTGGACTGTATAATCGCGTACATGTAAAAAATAAATCTCCTAAGCCCTTCGGCTTAGATAAATAAAAATTGGTATGGCGGTTGCTAACATTAATTAAAGATCTGTGCCCAAATTTCGTTCCAATCGGTTAAAAAAAGGCGTTCAAATTGCATATTCAATTTTTCTAATCCAATTCTCCATGCGCATGCGTACTGGTAGCAATCTCTGTGCACGCGGAAGGATTACGTCACTTTGTCCTTGAGCCGGCAAGAGTGGAACATAGCAGTGTGTGATACATGCGTTTTAATCGGTACGCATCTCTTTGAATTTGATTCTTTACCTAAATATTTTACAATCACTATAATCTACAATGAAAAACCTTCTGATAGTCATTGCATTCTGGGTTACAGTAGGTTTGAATTTTTTTTTATCCACGCGGAGGGAGGGCAAACAGCACCTTTTTGGGAAAGTATACGAGAAAGTTTAGGGGAGACCACTCCCGCTGATTTTATAATATATTCATTTAACGTGAATGGTAAAGCACATGTTAATAAAAATATTTGTAAATAGGCCGCTTTTTTGTAGCTCCATACAATAGTAAAATCATAAAAATAAGAAATGTTTTTAAATATACGCTTTTATTTGTGTATTAAAAGAAGAAAATATTTGCTTTATCAAAAATATGAATGCTTAAAGTATCCGCATACGTTCGAAAACCCATTTTTGACCGAAAATTATAATTTTTTTAATGTCTTATCTGAAAGCCTATTGTTTTTAGTTTTCAAAACAGTTTTTATTTTACATCTATGATGATCAGAAGTGAAATTAGAGACATTTTAGTAGAACTTGACAGTTGAAAATGGAGTGGTAAATAATACGATAAAGAAGCATTTTTCATTGTTTTTACTTAAGATATTTAAATTTTATTGTTTATTTTTGTTTTATACTATTTTACATATACCAGGTATTATTTTGAAAGATTTTCAGTGTGAATTTCTTTGTTTTCTATGACATTGTTGCAAATTTAGGTAATTTTGAATCATTGCAGTATCTTGATTCTCCGCTAATGATGTAATTTTTGATAATAAACGTAGGAAAAGTACATAAATTGTACTTATGATCAATATCAATCACTAAAAGTATCTCTAGATCAACTAATAGGCATTATAAAGTTATTTGACTGAAAAACAATATTCAAATCTATCAATGGCGGCTGAATGATAGAAAACGATAATGACACATAAGGCTCAAGAAAACGACTAAAAAAAATTTCCAGTCAGAAATTGTTTAAAAATGTGCTAAGCTGGCAAAAACTAAGGACTAGCCTACAAAACTGGGGAATATTGAAGAAAAATTCTTTTTTCTTCTCGTCGTAAATTAAAAACATAAACTTTAAACTCATTTTTCTCGAAATGTGATTTTTTGCGAAATTTTCATTTTTCAAACACGATAACTTAAATTCAACTTAAAATATCCGTCTCAAATTTGGCATACATATTATTTATTATATTGTTTAGGTAATGAACCAAAATATAAGTGAAATAATGCTCCATTGAAAAGTTATGTATCTTTTAATGTTTGAAAAAAGGCCAAAATTCTTTAAAAATTCATGATTTCACACTAAAACTCTTATAATTTACATGTTTTTTGATACATTGCAAAACTTTTGCTTCAGGACCTAGCCAATAGTTGAAGGATTATATATGCTAAAGGATTTATCATTCTGATCATTTCTTTTTGAACGAGGGTGTTTGAAAAAAGGTCAAATTTAGTGCAAAAAAATCTAAGTTTTTTCAAATTTTTAAAAATATATTTAATTCATTTAACTTTTTTCTATGATTTATTAAGTTTTGACATAAATGTCATATAAAAATACAAAAATATTGCTTCAAATATCATTATTTAAAAAAAAAGGCCTCCGAACGTAGTCGGATATCTTAAACAAAATGGTAAACGCGCGAGTCGTTGATAAAAATGCTTGACACAAATTGAATTTTTTTCACATTTATAATATAATTTAATTTTTAATGCGTGCTTAGAAATTTTCTTTCTTATGATATTCACCGTGGTTTAATTTCCTTGTAGCAATTATTTCCAATGACTCGCGCTTTTATGATTTTGTTTTTGACCTCCATATTTTAGACAGAAAAATATTTTTCTAATTTTCTGTTCACTAATAAAAGCGAGTTTAAATTTTTTAAAATTTATATTATTTTTTACCTTTTAGTCTTTAATACATTTCAAAGTTCATTATTATAAATAATCGTGTAATTAGTTTTTTTTCTTAAATCCACTACCAGATGGCACCACGCGTATGGAGTCAAAATTTAGTTACAATTAATTGATTAACTGGTAATTAAGTTCATAAAGTATTAAAATATTGTATTATCATCGGAAACACACTACTGCACAAAATTTCAAAACTTTAGTACATCAACTAATGAGTAAAAATTCCATCCTTACAAACATGAAACAAGTTAGGTTAAAGGGAGAAAAATCGAGTGTTTGTGAAAGCTCATAACAAATACTTTTTGCAGCACTCGTTCCCGAATTGATTAGCCTTTCTTACTTTTTTAAAGGTGAAAAAGAGGACACAAATAAAATGAAGAAAAAATATCGTAAATAAATGAAACATCTTACTCATTGCAGCAATAATACAGAATACATTATCATATGATAAATGCATAATAAAAACATTTGCAACACTTTAGTTTGTAATTAAGCTTACTTGCCTATCAATTATTATTTAAATGAGTACCAAATGAGCACAACGGATCGGTTCGCCATCGATCGAATGCGGAGATTTACAGATTAGTCTTAAAATATCGAAAAGGAGGACATCTAGAAGGACACTTTTCGTGGGAGGACATAACTTGCAAAAAAAAAAGGGACTGCCCTCCCTCAAGGAGGACGATTGGTCACCATGCATTTAATATACTAACCGAGTCCGATGTCACATATATGTGACACAGCCGTTTCTTGCCAGAGTCCGACGTCACATATCTGTGACACAGCCGTTTCTTGCCAGAGCCCGACGTCACATATCTGTGATACAGCCGTTTCTTGCCAGAGTCCGACGTCAATATATGTGTCAGACGTAAAATATATTCCAATTGAATCGAAAAACATGTTCGGCTGTGATGGACGTTTTTCCCAGGAGACTCTGGTAGCGAAAGGGTTATAAGTTCCGACGCAATTATAAATGTACTAGAAAATCACCCGTCATGGCATGACGGTTGCAAATTGCCTCATCATTCGAGAGATTTCCCGTCAAATTTGACGCGTTTAAATAGATATATATGCGAGAGAAATGTTTAACATTGAGTGAAAACATATAAAATAAACATATGTTTTATGACAGGAAATATTTTTTTATTTACATATTATTTACATATTTCTTTATTCAAAAAACCTCTCGGTAAACAACATTCCGTGTGAAATATTTTTCGTTATTTAACAATTTTCCTTGTACTTCAGATGTCGGCGTAAATTTTATCGTTGCCAAAAAATATTATCAAATTATATCATCACGATTGCAATAAATAATCAGATACAATTTGACGTCCAAACTATATCACGCGCATGATATACCACTGACGTGATTTACTACTTTCTATTTAAAAACGGAAATTAATTTGAAATATAGGATTAATATAATTTAAAATTTATCGGGAACTATTGATCATAGCGAGATAAATTTTATTTCACTATTTTAGAGATATTGAATTTGAAATTAGAATGACAATTACTCTTTTAAATTTAAAATTACTGAAATTTAGGTGCTCTAACAAAGAAATAATGTTGTTTAACGTCTCGCAGTGCTATTGCGCGAATTTTATTGTTGGTGACGTCAGAGCTTTACCGGATAAGTGAGAGACAGATCTGGGCTATTATATTAGCAATTACACCAAACTTCATAGTTTATAGAATATAGTTCGATCTTAGGAAAATATTTAAGAAATAAGATTTTTACCGAGTGTACTTACCAATTTTGGTGATTAGGCCAAGATTCCAAATTCGCTTCTGCCGGACAGAATATCAAAAGTCACCATCGCTTCTGTGTACCAAAGAATTCTTTCATTCAAAACAAACCATCTTTGTCCTTTCTTAAAACAAAATAGATGCTCGCTTACGATCTTTTTAGCAGACTTTCGCAAAATCCATTCATTGACCGCTCGCACGCAACATCTGGGTATTTTTCCGTTTCTTTGAAAGGAGACACACACTAACACACAAAAAAGAACTAGTTAAAAACGATTCTGCTTCTCACCTTGCACGTACACACTCTTTACCTTCACACCGTGTGGTTTGTCATCAGTTAAAGTTAGTTTTCACTGCACGATTGCGTGTGTCCTTGATTACGAAAACCCAAGCAAAAAGTCATGATTTTTTTGCATAAATTATTTTTTTAAAAATTTGGTTCTTGAGTTGAAGTATTGGTATAAGATTCTCTACATTTAGAAAAAAGGAATTATAACGTTCCAATGCTTCAAAAATAATGTCCCCCTTTTTATTATTTTATTCCTCCCGCCCCCTCCCCCTTTTTTTGTGAAGCTTACTGGGACAAAGAATGTTTTCTTGTAAACAAGTTATTGTATCACCGGTTTTAAAAGCTGATAGAATGATTTCCATGTAATCCGTTTAAGATTTAATGCGTATTTGATCCCTTTTTATTGCAATAAGCCAGCAAAAAAGTTCTAATAAATTTATTCAAAGAAATATATTAAAGAAAGCTGTTTGAAAAATTTATTACCTGAATCCGGCCTTTATCTGAATCTCGCCGTCCGGCTTGGGAAGATTAAAAAATAAAGAATTTATTTTATGAAATTTGTATCCAATTTTCTACTAATTTTATAAAACGAAAGCCATTCTGGGAACGGCCATGTTATTTTTATTTCATATATCAACAATTATTTTTATAGAGAGCTCAGTAAACTTATCCATGACAGCATGGACATATTCGTGACTTACATAAGCGGCGATTAAATTTTAAAAAGAATTCTGGTGGCACTTCGAATTCTTTTAACTGCGGGTGTGGTTTATAAACCACATGTTGCGACTGCGGCTTACGTGCCACTAAATTATAAAAATATTTTTCATATATAAATAAAATAGAACGAATCTTTTTTTCAATTCTTACTATTAGTTCACACTTTCCCTATATATATATATTTATTTATTTATTTATATATCTTGTTCAAATTTTGCAATCGATTTTAAACTAACTTCCCGATGAGCTGGAGACTTGAAACTTTAAACATAGCTCACAACTAGATGACAATGCAATATTAATTCGCTTTCTTATCTGTATGTCATTTCATATTTTGCATGACGCATGCGCAGTACGTTTTTCGTTATATCTCGAAAACTATTGACATTACAGACTTGGTTCTTGGGTATAAGGATGGCCCATGGGACCATCGAAGCACCCCATATTTTAGCCATATCTTCGAGCATGCGCAGTACAGTTTTCAATATATCTCGAAAACTATTAACATTACAGACTTGGTTCTTGGATATATGGATGGCCCATGGGATCATCGAAGCACCCCCATATTTTAGCCATATTTTTGCGCATGCGCAGTACGTTTTTCATTATATCTCGAAAACTATTAACATTACAGACTTGGTTCTTGTGTATATGGATGGCCCATGGGATCATCGAAGCACCTCCATATTTCAGCCATATCTTTGCGCATGCGCAGTACATTTTTCATTATATCTCGAATCCCCTAAGTAGGAATTGACTTCAAAAATTTTTTTTATATTACTTGTTTCTTATCATTTCTAATATCCCCCAACGGGAGGCACCTCGAGCTCACGGATGAGAAGCTGCCGTATAAGTAAGCGGTTTCTCGCCTCCCGCTGGGGAAAGTAATGGTGGTGTGGCCCTTAGGGCCCATCTCCGAAGACAGGTCGTACCCAGGTAAAACGGGGGGTCGTCGCATGAGTCGCTCATAATGGGGGCCACAGTGACTGACTATCTTTTGCGGCGGCCGGTCTTTCATGTAAACCCGGATGCCAAGGCAGGGCGGAGTGATTACCACTAAATTATATAAAAAATTTTAATAAAAATAACTGAAATAAAATCATAAATTCATATCGTTAATTACAAAATGCATACTTAGTTATGAAGATATTTTTGATTCGCCACTGTATCACAATAAATACGTGACAAATATATATCTTTTTTGCGGTTAGAGCGATGGGCTGTACTTAAGAATATTGTTTTAGATCTGAATGAATACAGAGGAAATTTGGAAAGAATAGGCAGGTAAATTTATATAAAGCATGTACACTACATCGAAATAAAAATCTTGACTGAGGATTAATAAAACATGCACTGTGTACAGAATTGTGATTTTAGAATTAGAAGTTTAAAATTTGGCATTTAAAAATGTGAAGCGAAAAAAATAGGATTAGAATGTGAATTAAAGAAAAAGTTTATTAACGCAGAGCTGTTACAGAACGCGAGCGAAGAAGACACGCATATACATACATTCATGTAGATCCACATTAAAAATGGCACATCAGAGACGCACAGCAGAAGGAAAAAAAATTGGTCTGATTTCATACAGAAAGAAAAAAAAAATGATAGTATTGTGAGTGTACATAATATTCAAATTATGAATGGAGTTTTTCATATATCATCTCTATATTTAAAATAATTGGTAAAACCAGAGGACCAATCCCTCAACCCTAGCCACTGGACCAATTTCGACAATTTTGTTTCATATGGAAGTATATGACGACTGAATATGTCATTAATGGTCGCCCACACCCAACCACCTCCATTTTCGAGTGAAATCGAAAAAATACTTCTCCACTGTACATTCTTTATGGGGAAAAAACATGAGATAGTCCCCAGCCACAATCACTGGACCAATTTCGACAACTTTAATTTCAAGTGAAAGCTTGTGACGCATGTCAGCAATGGTCGCCTGCCGTCAATGGTCTGCTAGATATGTCGGCAATGCTCGCTTGTCACACACCACCCTCCATTTTCGAGATATATAGCAAAATAAAATTTTGGCATCATAATTGTATGTAATGAGATTGCCAGGACGTCAGTCTTTGAAGAGAAGAGCAGTGTCACGAACCTGTAGTGTCGCTTCCCAGCTATGTTAGTCTTCTGGTTGGAAAAAGACATTTACAGAGGTTTTATCGGATTCCGGGGGAATGAAAGTTAATGACCCCCAACGTTGACGACCATTTTGGTGACAAAATGAAGATCCTCGAAAATACTAGAATTTTCGTCCTATCTGTATTAGGAATAGAGATATAAAGAATGTACTAGATGATTCTATGGTCACATCCTGTCGGAAAAGGTATAAAAACTCGGAGGTGCAGAGGTGAGTGAACGACTTTGAAAGTCTTTGGAGTGTGTCTGAACGTCTTTGAATCTGTTTGGAGTTTTGTCAGCAGTGCGAGCTGGTAAGCTGATAGACGCCGAGCTGTACTGAAAGTGCTGCTACTGTTATTATTAGTTATATGCTGTTTGTTTTGCTGATTTCTGCCAGAGCTGTTTTTCTTGTATCCTGTGCTTCGTGTTTTCCAGAATATTCGTGAATAAAGCGTCGTTCTCCATTATCCTGCTTGTCGGACTCTTTTCACCATACATTCACAGGACGATTTTCGTAACAATGCTTTCTCTTTGTATGCTTTATAAACGAAAAAGAAAAAAAGGCAGCACACTAAAATTTTAAAATTTATGACAATAGGACTAAGAAAGGGAACAGCTAAGTAAACCCCCCTTTTTGTCTTACTATTTTGCTTAACAAAGTAGTTTTTTTACTCGGTCTTAGTTACTTTACATTTACTTTTAAAAACCAATATTTTAGAATTATTGTTTATTCGAGCAAATTTCCCTCTCTCTGTAAAAAGAAAAGTGTAAGGAGAAAAATTGAGATATTTCTTCCCTAAAATTTGGGACATATTTCCTCATAAGACGCCACTTACAATTTCAAAAATGATTGTATCTGTATTATGCACCCAAATGTTCTCTTTTGACATCAATGAAAATAATTTATTTAAATTGCTTTTTATTGACCGAACTACAGTTCAGCGTCTGTCTGAAAATTTGTTTGTTACTCAGTCACGACCAAACGCGTTAATAGACTTTCTTCGAATTTGGCATGAAGATTCCGACATAAGTGTAAGAATTTTTATTTTTTGATTCCATTTCAAGATGGCGGCCGTTTTAATAGTTTCAATGTCAATGTCGATTTTGGCACCACTAAAACATTTAAATCATTTTAATAAAGGCGAGACATTTAATTATAATTTTGTTAATGCTGATAAAAGCAGACATGTAGCTGTAATTTTGTTGATACTGATAAAAGCAGATATTTAATCGTAATTTTGTTAATACTGAGGAAAGTAAAGATTTGTATAAATAATTCGCATACAAATAAGAGAGATAAGATCATAGTTCCTTGTTGAGAGTTGCTTTTTCCTTTTTACTTCTATTTAATCTTGTTTTTCTCTTTTCTTCAAAGTATGTTTTTTTCTGTGATTTTAACCAAAATGTTCATGATATAAAAATTTGAAGACTACCTCCACTCTTGAGCGTAAAATGTTCTACAACTTTGTTCCAGTAAATTTTTTATGTAACTTTATAAATAAGTCAACGTTTAATTTAACTCGAAATTTTTTTTGCCCCCTTAAAATTCAACATAATATATATTGACTGACGCCAGTTTGATTATCAGGGTATATTTCTCAGCTTTCTACAATTTTGTAAGCATTTTTTAACATACAAGAAAATTCATTTAATATTTTAGCAGGACGGAGTGGCATTTTGTGTTTGAATAAGCACAATAACTTAGAATTTATGTAATATCTTCTTTGGATGTGAGTGGTATTATTTAAAAAGTATATAATATTTTTCTTTAACGTAAGTCGCAACACGAATGTTAAAGCATCCTTACAAATATGACGTTTCATTTGTGTCTTCAAAGTGCTATGAAGAAAATCGAGCACATGTTTAGGAAAAGTACCTCTTTCCTCTCATGGATTTGGATTTGAAATTCGACACAAATCTGCAATTTTCATGTGAAGACCACATGCTAAATTTCACGAATTTAGCTTGTAGCGTTCTGAATTATCGTTTCCACATAGATACGGACAGACAGAAATGTGCACACAATTCCAGTTTCTTTTTTTTTAAATCTCAGGTAGGTTTGGAACGTCGAAATTCGCCAAATTCTGCATGTTCCATTTTTGACGATTAAAATGCTTTCTGTGTGCCTTTTTCCTCTTATACCAAGAAGTAAAAAATCGTAGCAGAAATAATCGAGAATATAACTTTGTGAATGGATTGATTATTGAACTATCACAGACACATAGGATCATTAATTCTTGTCTGGCTATCGACTTTTGAGGTAAGTAAGAGATCAATTTTAATCTATTATTTTTATTCCTTCTAGTCATTCATTTCCACAATAGCCATCACTTTTACAGATTATCGAATTTTTTCTTCGTAAAATCATCTAAAAATTCTAAAAGCTTGATGCATCACTACCCAAGGCATTTTATCGGATAAAATTTTGATTTTATTGATTTTTAGAATACAAAAGGTGGGAAAGTAGCCAGATCCATTGAGAAAAACCTTAAGAATACAGTTTTCATCTTGATGTTAATCAATTTTGATTCCATATTCATTAAAAGGAACACATAGCTCGAGGCATTCGTAAATTTTCAATTAAATTCGTAACACCTCTGGAAAATGAAAGGGAATTGTTTTCTTCATCGAACAAAAGCCGATGCCTTAAACGTTGATGGAATATTTAACACTTTCCATTAAATCGAAGGTCTCCCATTGTTGTAAAGCTTTACCAAACTTATCAACCATGATAAAAGGTTTCAAAATAGCTCTTTTTTGTATTCTTCTAACAATAAAATAGCATCGAGCGCCATGTGCCATGTTCGTAAGAAAATTAGAACAGGCCCTCGACTTTTCTGTTTATTAAAAAAAAAGAAAAGAATACCATTTAATTGATCGTTGTTGCTTTTTAACAAAGGTTAATGGCCTGTGAAAATCTTTTTCTCCACTCTTTATCCATACTAATTATCAGCTATTGGCTATTTCCCGAAAAAAAAATATGAACAAAGAAATTGCGAATGATAGCTTACCAAACGATTTCTTTTTTCATTCTTCATTCTTTCACTTTTTTATGAGTTCTATTTTCTTTCCTTCTTACAAATTTCGTCCTGATTTCTGGTAGAGGATGTTTTTTTGTTTTTTTTTATTTCTCCGCTTCAAAAGAACGATTATCGAGAGGTTGATTTAATGTAATAATAATACGCTACATTATTTTCTTTCATCTTTTTTATATTCTTTAGGCGTTCTTACGCATTCTCCCCTTCGATATAGTTATCTTAACAAAAAAAGTAAAACTCGAAATGTTGAAAAAAATAAGCTTTCTTTTTTCATAACTTGTAATTATATGCACCTATTGTACGAATTTCAGCGAGTAAATTACCGCGAATAAACATTTCTTAAAATAGTTTTTCATCTATGACTTCTTTTGATGGAAACTATACTTTTTATAACTCAGTCCCATGTTTCAGCCGTTACTTATTTCACCCAGACGGCCCTCGTGCCTTCTCAAAGTCTTTCAAAAATACAACTTACTTCAATTCGTGTTATAACTTCTTTCACCTATCATTTCTTTGAAAACCTAGAGGAATCATTTACATTATACAGTCGGACCTCTATTTAACGAAGTCGCTAAATCCCGAAAAAAAGTTCGTTATATGGAAAATTCGTTAAATAGAGATTCACCTTTTAAAATACTTTAAACTACTCAAAACAGATTTTAAATTCATAAACACTAAATATTATTAAAAAAGTAATTAATCACACCTTTATTTTGTAAATTAATATCTATTTGTTTTATATATTTTACCCATCAGAAAGAAATCTGCAAAGAAAACAAGACTAAAATAAACCATTGTCCGGGAATACACTGTATTTTCAATTAAAAAAATAATTTTATATTAAAATTAATGAATTTTAGCATTTCATCATACGAAGGTTTGTTGATTTCTGCATCATGATCATTTCCATCTTCATCATCTTCGGTTTCATCGCAATTAATTGCTGTATTGTTTTTATTTTTCACACTGTCCAATTCAAAACTGCCTCATCCACATCTTCATAGACACACGCTTTTAAACGTTTTGAACAAGAATTCGATAAATCATAATTTTGTATCTTATCACGATTTTTTTTATCATGGTTGATAAGCTGTTTGGAGGAATATCAAATTTTAAGGCAATATCCTTTTTTTCACGCCTTTATCCACCTCATGAAGAATTAAATTTTTTTCTTTAATGCTAAAACACTTTCGTTTTGACATTTTCCAGCTTCAAGGTCATTGATCACTATAAAATGTGTTAAAAGAAATAATAAGTTTGAAATGTTTAGAAATATTTTGAGAAATAGGGAGGAAAAAAATATTGGATCACAAGAAAAAGTTCGTTAAGTAGAGAATGCACTTCGCTATTTGGAGGTTATTTTACGAAGAAATTCGCAAAATGTTCTTGGTTCCAAGAAAAAGTTCGCAAAATAGAGAAATTCGCAAAACAGAGGTTCGTTAAATAGAGGTCCGACTGTATTTGATATATCATTATAAATGGTATATCAAATTATACTTTCAAGTTCTAAGTAAATGTACAGGGGCTTTCATTAACTACGATAATTGAAACTTAATGGTGTTTGACTTTGGCGTGGTAGGGAAATTTAGAGACTGTAGTACTGGCTCAGGTTCACCCTCGCCATGTGACTGTGTTCAAAATTTCACGCTGTTCATCTCCAGAATCTCTCTCTTCGTTCTAAAAGGAGATAGTAATCTAACAATTCTCGGTGGCCTGGTAATTCGGCCGTTCATGTTAGATCCATTGGGGGTAAACGAAATCCTGCAGATGTGTCGTGGACGTTTGGAGAGTGGGGGGTCGGCTGTAGTGTCCTTCTGGTCATCTGACCATGGTTCAAAATCCAAGGTTCCGTCTCAACACAACACGCTTGTAGCTTCAAAACAGACTTTAATCTAATAAAGCTAACAAATCAATCCGTCACATTAGTAGAGCTATTCATTTATGTTTGTGTATGCTATTACATTCCTTATTAATTTCCTTTCGACTAGTTCTGAAATGAGAACTAAGAAATCTGTCAATTACAAGTTTGTTCGATCGTCCTTAAAGTTAACCTGAAACAGGTATGTACACATTGTGTTTGGAACAATAGATTTATTTTCAACAGGGGCTCTCCCTTTTCTCCGCTGAGAGGGAAAATGTAAATTGTTTACTCTGAAGGGTCGGCATTTCTTGCAAATCCTTTTGTAAAATCCTTGCCTTTTCAATGTACCGCTCCTTTGTAAATGATGGTATGTGGTGGTTTTAATCCCATTTGGTCTAGTACATGCAATCAAGTCCACGAGTCAAGGGATTCATGATGAAAGAGAAATGTGGTATCTTCTGTTGGCCAAACCCACCTGGAACACCTAGGAAGAAGTTGAAGTAGAAAACGGACTTAGCTCCAATAATATTAAGTTGTGCATTCACGAGCAGGCTAGCTATGCCATTTGTCCTAGGACCGGTTTTTTCCCCCACCTATTTTAATCGATAAATAAGGCAAAGCATTCACGGATCACAACATTTGTTTTGAGACAAGGTTCAAAGTCGCAGAACTCTACCTACCCACCCTACTCTTCCCCCTACATCGAGTTTCATTTCTACCCTCGATAATGTAGGCCTCCCCAATGTAGGCAGGTCCTTTGATGTAACGCTACCCTCTAATCGAGGTCACAAATTGGAATCGGCGGATTGAGGTTTGGAATTTAAAGCCGGCAATTCATCTGAACTCCATTCCATCCATTTGTCCCAACACTGGTTTTTCCCCCACCCATTCAAGTCGAAAAATAAGGCACGTCATTCATCTGAAGCTCCAAAGTGCGCTGGAAGTAGGGGAGAGAGATATTCTCTCCCCCTCTACAGCTGCTCTTCGATCCCCTTATTTCCCCCAATCAGCGGATTTCCAATAAAGGTTACCTCGTCACGAGGTCCCAATCTAGTCGAATCGTTTGATGTGTTGACTATCCTCGCTAAGGGTCCCACCTAAAGAATAGGCGCAAGAAGACTTGGAATTTGGTTTCGTTGGAAATCCAGGTTTTCCCAGCCGCTATGCTATTTTCCGTAGGTTTTCGACCTTGACGATTGATTTTTCCTTCTCGTGTTCCAAAAATTCCATTTTGGAAGAGCTGTGAATGGCCTGCTTTACACCACGTATATTATATGGGGATAGGTTGCCCTTCTGGAGGACTTTCAGGAGAAAGTGGTCCACATTTATGTTTCACTCGGAGGAAAACCAGGGAAGCCCCCCAACGCCATCCAGACCTGAGCAAGCAATTC
Organism: Araneus ventricosus; assembly: GCA_013235015.1. Classification (NCBI taxonomy): domain Eukaryota; kingdom Metazoa; phylum Arthropoda; class Arachnida; order Araneae; family Araneidae; genus Araneus; species Araneus ventricosus. The sequence goes on from BGPR01006523.1 coordinate 60,647, forward strand.
GCTGCTAAAGCGCAGTCTTTGAATAATGCGGGTTAATAGCACAGACAGAGGATTACTTGACGGAATTTTACATAGGGCATACCCTATGTAAAATTTCATCAAGTAATTTTTTCCATAGTTTTTCTCATAGCTTAAGTAAAAATAAATAAAACGCATTTTAGGTTATATAAAAATTTGTTGAACCAATTTTAACTTTAAATTGACTCAGCTACCCTTTATGTCGGCAACTGCCGTCGCACAAATAAGAAGTAGCAAAAGCGGATTAAAATTCTCTGAGCCTTGGCACTTAGGAGTGGATATTCATCTTTTGCTGAAAACCGAAACTCAATTAATTCCACGCGGCTAAATTATGTTTTAAATTAATTATTAGAAGACAACTCGATCAGATTATCTTCTACAATCTGTGATAAGTATTCTACAAAATTTTAATTTTTTTTATGAACCTGAATTGAAAATATAAATAAAATTTTGAAAATTATATGTTACCCTGTGAGGAAGTCAAGACTCCCCAGGGCGGCACATTGGAACCACTGATTTTTGAACAGAAAAAATGCGGTTGCCATTGGAAAATTTGAATATGATATAAAAACAAATATGGAAAGTCAATGTCTTAAGCCAATGTAATTCGCATGCTTTTAAATGGGACTCGTAACTAGTAAATCAAATAACATATTTTGTTTAATTCTAACGTGGATAGATTGTGGGCAATAAGAATAGTTCGGATACTTTTTACTTTCTCGTTTACGAAGTATACAAAGAGAAAGTATTGTAATCGTCAAAAAATTCGAACTCGAGATTTTGACGGATCTCCACGTTTTAGACCTCCCTGAGTCCGAAACACACAATTTTGGAATTATGTCTGCCTGTCTGTGAACACGATAACTCGAAAACAATTAGAGCTACGGGGATGAAATTTGATATGTGATCTCGACACATCATTTGTAGGTTTCTATCAATTTTGGACAAAATCCGTCTACGGGACGTCTGTCTTCGTTCATGTTGAACACTATAACTCAAAATCTTGAACAGCTAGATGGATAAAATTTAGTACACAGTTTTATCATCAGGAATGTAGGGTCCGTATCAAATTTTGGGCCAAATCAGTCCAAGGGTTGACTGTCTGTCGGTCTGTATACTCGCATACTTCTAAACATTATAACTCGTAAACTCTACGACTTTGATAACTAAAAATTGGTATGAGACCTGCTAACATTAATTGTAGATCCGTGCCCAATTTTCGTTTCAATCGGTCGAAAAAAAGTTGTTCAAATCGCCCATTTGTCTTTTCTCATCACACAATGACGCGAGGCCGTTATTGCGTAATTGCGCGAATGCTTTCCGCTTCTATCCACGCCTTTGGCCTCCAAGCTTCCGATTCCCAAGCTTTTTTCTCCACTGCATTAGGGACGCTTGTTCGTTTTACTGCCTTTTAGCTTATTTTTTCCTCCACATGTGTTAGGAGTATACGAGAAAGTTTAGGGAATACCTCTCCGGCTGGTTTGATAGAGTGTGCAAAATATACATAGAGAAAAGTACAGAAATAAAAAAAAATTGGCCTTGAGATTTTGATGAATATCTATATTTTAGACCTCTTTGAGTCCGGAAAAAAAATCATTTTTCGAATTATGTCTGTGTCACTGTTTGTCCGTGAACCAATAACTCGAAAACGCAACGATTTGGATAGGTAGAATTTGGTATGGTGTCTTTACAGCCAAATCGGAGATTTGTGTGTACGTAGGTGGTTCAAAAAGTAAGGTAACAAGTCCTCTGAGAGAAAAGGTTCATTCAAAACATCAAAGAGACAGACAAAGATAGAAAGGCACTGGTATATATTACTTTCCCACATAGTCAGCATGGTTGTTGAAGCATTTGTTCCATCGGTAAACCAATCTATCGAAACCAGCATGGAAGAAATCAGGGTTCAGGTCGCGGGGCCACTTAGCGACGGCTTCCTGAACTTTGGCATTATTTATTTACTGCATTAATTTATTTAATTCGTTTATTTATTACTTCATTGCTGCATCATTACTTCATCCAATTAAAACAGGTAGTTCTTTATGAGTTCTTATAATTGAAAGGTTTCTATTGATTTTATTGATAAAATAAAATTAGATTATTTTAGCAATGTACAAATGCTAATAAATTAATGCTCTGAGAATAATAAATTCTTCTGAATTCTAACTAAGAACAGCTCCAGAAAATTCAGTAAGCCAATAGAAAGAAAAATGTATATTCAAGACAAGCTACATGTTTCTTTAACTTTTTTATCACAAGTTATTCGGTCTCTTTGAAACCAAAAAGAATTTCTTAAATTACTTAAACTTCTTGAGAAGAAATTTAGAGATGAATCATCTATGATAGAAATGCAAAGCTTTGCGGAAATAGATGTTGATGAAAACAAGGGTATAAATGAATAACTACGAAATTTTTTTAACAGCTATGTAAAAAGGAAAAGAAAACTTATTATTATTTCAAATGTAATGATAAGCTTACCGTGCAAACGATGTTTATATAATATCAACAACTCAAATCCTTTGCTTTCTCTTAATGAGATGTTATTGTTTTGTGTTTGCTAAAGATGTATTGATTCCATAAACTACAGTGATTACAGAGGCTTAAAGAGAGGTTTGAAACTTCCTAAATAAACGTATTTTTCAACAGTAACGTGTAGGAAAACGCATAAACTTTCAAAATATGCATTAGCTTTCAAGCGTAATAGCAGTTGAAGAAAGTTTTTTAAAACTGAGATTGTTTATGAAGTCTGAGTCCCAAAATAATAATTATCATATAAAATATTTGTGGTAAAATAAATATAAATATCGTTTAATTTTTTTTCTGAATGCATGTCTTTGCCATCTGCTGATTTGATGTTTTTGGAAACATTTCAAATTTTTCTATATATGATGCGAGTAAAAAAACCAAACAGTAATTGGTCAGAAAATGACTGTTTCTTCAAAAAATAAACTTCGGAAAGTACTTTTAGTTGTTGAGAGTAAATAACTATATGCAGAAAAAAATCTTAAATAATTAAACTGATATATTACTATTACGTTAAAATTGCAATTGCTTCAGTTCTTTGAGGAAATCATTTCAGATAATAGAATTAATAAACTTTGAGAGTTAAATACATTTTTTACAACTTACAAATGAGCTAATTTTTACACACTTTTATTTACCTTAATGGCTTTCATGTTTGTGAATTTCATGTTTATGAAGAAGGAATTTTGTATTCGATTTTTCAATCACTTCCTAATGAGCTAGAGCTCTAAAAATTTGTACCGTCGTGCGTTCTCTGTGACATATCAGTTAGATTGAAGTTTCCATTTTATCAAGAACAGATGAGCTGTTCAGGCGTTGTTCCTCCAAAAGGAAATGGACGCTGTTCTGACAGATCAAAGTAATAATAATAAAAACATTCCTCAAAGATTGAAGATTTCGTCTTCTACTGAGCATATCGTATTTTTAAGCTAAGAATTTAAGAATGTTATAGGAAAATATAAAATTAGAAAGAAAATATTACAATAGATACTCTTAGAAACGAAGAATATTATTAGAAGGTAAGAATTAAAATATTTGTTCTTGAATAAGAATATTATTATTCGAATTAGCATTTTATATATGTACGAATAAGTTCGACGAAAAATTTATTGCAAGATTCAATAATAAATATAATAATGAATTATAAAATATATTAAAATCTAAAAACCAGAAGATAATGAATATAGAAATTTAAAAGAAAGAAGCTTTTATCAGTGCACTAAAAATTAGAAAATATTATTTATAAAAAAAATCTTGAGGTCGGAACAAAAGCCGTAAAAGTGTGAAAGAAAATCCCAAAACATTCGTTATAGAAAAATTAAAACTTATTATGAATATTATTACAATTCCAGTTTACTTAGAACGTTTCTATCTGTGCCTCACTTATTTGCGATTTTTGCTATGACCTCCATATTTTGATCAAAAAATTATTTTCTACATTTTAGTTCTCTGATAAGAAAAGAAATCCTCGAGAAAAATTCAGTACCAACAGAGTTAAAATAAATTTTTCAAGGTAACTTCGTTAATCCTTTCGGAGACACAAAAGTTCTGACTGAATATTACGAATTATAGTTTCGGTTCAAACTTTTATTCTTTTTGAATACCTGATGTTCTGCGAATTAAGTATAACTAAGCACGAATACTTTCTCACTAAACACTACAACCACGATTCGAGTTAATAATAAATATCTTATCTCAATATTCTTCTTCTATATGCAAATGAAGTACAAAAAAAGTAAAAATTTCATTTCTTAACCGTAAAAAAATTGACAAAAAGTATTTGCATTAAAAGAAGCTTGTAGATGTTATTTTAAATCATTATTTTGTTATTCTTGTTATTAGTATTTCTGTACATTTTTATGTGTGGACTCACGGATTTTGAAAAGCGCATTAAGTTTCATCGCAGTGTCCAGTGTTTTAATCAGTTCCTGCACACTGTTGGAAAGAGAAGAATAACCATTACTGTAAGGTTATAAAGTAATACTCGTCCAATAATTCAAAGTATCTTAAAAACGAAGCCTAATAAATGTTTGATGCTCCTTCATAAAATTTATGCATCTTATATTTTTGAATAAGATGCTGTTTAGCGGCCAATGTCTATTTGACTATAAAATAAAGATGCGAAATTCAACAAATAAAACCAACAGATGAAAAAAAAACCGATACATTCCATTCACTTGCGTTTTTAATATGAAGTATCTGCTTTACCAGTTAAAAAGAAAAATATAGGATCAACTGAAAACTGCGAATTCCAAGTAATATCTACTTGGAATAAAACTGTCAAAAAGACTTTTTTAGGTAATAAAAAAACTAACAGGTATTCAGTGCTTTTCAATTTTTTGTCATGTTTTTCTTCCATTAATCGAAAAATAAACTTTATACTGCCATGCTGACTAACGTCTTCAAGCAAGGTTTACTACAAAACAACAGACGGAAAGACAGCTTCTTTCAAGAAGGCACTTCAAACTCCCATGAATTCCAGCAAAATTATAGAAACATAATAAAATTAGTTCGAATTTTCGAGAACAAATTGAAGGCCACTATAGATAGTTATTGACAATGGCAACGACCTATGATGTCATAAAGTAACGCTTTGAGATTAGATCTCTTGTCCTCCACATCAGGATTTGGAACATGAAATTTAATTTTAGTTTGCCGAAAAAGAGAAAATTTTGGTCTAATTTTAGGTGGGTGATTTTTGTTCTTGCACCTTTGGAAATTTCTATCCAAATTATTCAGGAATTTTAATGTGATTGTGGTTAATAGATGCCTTCTCGGATCTCTCTCATGAAAGAAAGGATTAATATTTTAAATAGGAATGTTCAAGCAGAAGACTGATGTACGACTCTAGCTAGTTACTGGAGTCAATTCGCGTGACGTCACAGACACAGGTAATCTGATATTTAACTCTTTTATTGCAGACAGAAAGTATCGTACCCATGCGAAGAATGCCGGGCCCATTTGACGAATTTGCTAAAGTTTGAGGAAAAGCTCATAAAAAACAAAATAAGAATTATATTTACAAAATTCAGAGAGTAGCATATTACGAAATAAAGGGAGAATAAATTAATGTCAATTATATTCCAATATTTGTTGAAAATCATACGAATAAGCATAAATATAAAACATTATGAAAAACTGAAAAATCGAATATTAACTTATAATATTAATCGAATATCATTAATATTAATATATAATATTAATGATATTCGATTAATATTAATATATAATATTAATTATAATTTAATATTAATGTATAATATTAATTATAATTTAATATTAATGTATAATATTAATCGAATATTATTAATAAATCAAATATATTAATAAAACCATTTAAAATGCTTTATAAATAATTATTTTGGGATAGAAAACCATTTAAAACGTTTTATAAATATTTATTTTAAGATGGAGTTCTCCGGCGATGGGAATAGTAAGGCCCCATCGCATACGCAACGATATATCGTCGTTCGGTACTAACAGGGTTATCTACGCGACGTTTCACGCAGTGCTTTGACGGTACATCCTTTCTTCATTCGCAAGAGGCGCAGTGGATACTAAAATTAAATTGACACCGCGTATTTTACGTGTATCACGTGAGCATAAATTGATATCGGTGATACAAATGCAAACTATCGAATGGATGAAATTTATCTGATACTTATCCATATACATTAATAACAAACTATGCGTTTTCGATACATTGCAATTACTACTTCTTTAGTTTGTGAAGAGAATTCATATTCAAGACAGTATCACCATGAGCGTCATTCCTGAGGAAACTCTTTGAAGAAGGGATTGAAAAACGCGACTTTTTACATTCGATGGCATACATTTGTGTTGGCGACATCCAAGTGGCGTCGATTGGGTGAAAAAAGTGGGGCGGGGGTCAAACATTTATAGAGATCTGAAAGCACCCGGGAGTATAGGGGATAGACAACAAAGTTTAAAAATTTATTTACAGAATTAGATAGCTCTTCCGGACACTATTACTTTTTCATAATTCTTAGTTTCAGGCAGCTAAAATAAAATAAAAATTTAATTTTTCCCGTAAAAAAGTAAAGGGGCGACCGACCGCCCCCCCCCGACTTGCCGCCACTGTCGATATCATTCTCTGCTTGTTGGCTCTATAGTTGAATGTTGCCTAGTTGACTTGACTCAAATAAGGCAATCGCGCATGTGGAGATTAATCAATCTTCAACACGCGTGTCGCCTTATTTTAGTCAAGAAGAACCATATCTTTTCTCGTTCTAGAGCTACCTCTGACTCACCAAGCATAATCAATGACCTTGCTCTTTCAAAACCGTTCTAACGTCCTCCAAACTAGCCAGTACCATTGTACCTTCAAAAACAAAAACCACCACCTTCTTAATAACTTTTTTTTCCTCTCCTTTTCTGAAACAAAACCCTCTCCTGAGACCTCCAACACGTAGGTAGTCCTTCCTATTGGGTGAACACCCAAAAGCCTTTTGTCGGGAGCGGATCTGGCAGCACTCCAGTAAAGGGCGGAGAAGAGGGTCCCACGGGGTGTAGTGTCGTGACAAGTGGGTCCCCCGCCCTGCCAAAAAGAGAAAATCCAAATTTCGTGCACTTTGTTACGCCTCATTTCTATGGGTTATTGAGACGAATCTAAAGATTGCGAAGCTGTAGTGGGAGGTGGCCTTTTCATCGGGGTCCGGGATGCAAATGATGTCGTTGGTGGTGTATGGCTTTGTGGATAGCACACGATGAATTTTAAACTTCCAAGATTCCCACGGAAGTGAAGCCTGCGCGTGCAAGTAGTGGGATATTCATTTATCATTTTAATAACCATCGTTTTCTGAAGCAATGAAGTCCTTTGTCGTGAAAGGGAACAGTTCTGTACTATTGATATGCAAAATTTCTTTATTAACATGTCTACAGTCAAGGGCATACGTTGAATTAAAGTGAAAATAAAGAGTGTATTTATTGCTTCAGTATCGGGATTTTTGGGATTAAAAATCGAAACCAAATTAAAATCAAGCAGGACCCAAAGGATTGTCTTGAAAGGTTCAAAGCTAATTTTTTTTAAAAAAAGGAATTTGTATATTAATATATCTAACTTGAAGGACACAGACTGAGAGATGAACGAAAGCACTTGTTTTTTGAAAATAGCTCAAAGTTCTCACAGTGACTAAGTGCTTTGGTTCCCATTTTTTTTTCCAATCACGGCGCCCTTGCTGAATCCGGAATTTTCTACAGCCGCTCTATGTGGTACTCCAACAGGTACTTTTTTTGCAAAATAGTGAACAATATTTTTATAGGTTAAGAAAAAAATAGGTGAAAACACATTTTAGGTCTCATGAAAGTTTATCGAAGAGACTTTAATAAATATAGTAAATAATCAGTGGGAAGGATGAACCTGTTGATCACTACACATTTTCCAAAATCGTGGAATTAAACTGCACACAGCTTCCCTCATATACTTTTCCACGTTGATTGTCTAGCGATATTGTGATTTTATGACAAAAAAATGCCCACAACCCAACTTCGAACAAATAACAAGTAGCAAACGAAGTTAAAATTCTCTGAACTTTAGTATTTACGAAAATTATGTAATATCCCACGGCGTCCCTGCAAGGAAGACTGCTCCCCAAGGAACCACAGGTTTAGTGGGATAAGGCTTGGTTGAAGAACATGAAGCGGATCAAGAAAGTTATGTGCTATATTCTCTTATTTTACTCGTAACCAGCATTATTCATTAAATGTTAGGTCGATGTACGTTTTGACAACGAACTGTTCGCTGCCAGTGGCGAATCCAGGATTTGGGTCTGGAGGTATTAAAAAATTTGTATCGTCGTGACGAATGTCAAACCTTATGGCTTATGTAAACCAAAACTCTTGAACTTTACAGACTTTGCTCACCTGACAGTAAGAATCATGAAGAACATTACAATACTTTCGATAATTTAATTAGAAAAAACACAATGTAATAACTAGCAAAAACATGCTTTTGACAGTGTCAGTGCTACAAATACGAGTGGAATGACTACAAAAGTGGGAAAAGTTTCGAGCCTGTCAATAGCCAGGAAGAAATGTTGTCACTTTTTTTAAGGGAGATTAAGAAAAAACAACTGTAGTGATTTTAAATAAAATAAAGAAATCTGGTCTAGCTCTATGGGCGCTGCAGCCCTATAGACCCCCTGGATGCGCCGCTGTTCGCTGCAAATAACAGTCGGGGATTTTCGTCCTAGCAAATGCGGCCCAGTTTCTCCTGAAAGTATTCCGGGTAGACAACCCAGCGGCTTAGTGATCGGGGGCAAGGGGTACAGATGTCCGGGTACCCTAGTGCATTTATGTTACTTTTGAAAGTAAAATATCATGAATAGATGAAAAATAATCCCATGCCCGGGCGCCAGTTACACTTGCTAAGGCACTGATGATGACTGCAAGGCGAAGAAATCTTATTATGCCTCAGGCGCCAGCTACCCTCGCTACCCACTGAGTCAATCTATTCTCTATATACTGGAGCTATGGGAGCTAAGACAGACTTTTCCTTCAGGATATACCCGTATTCTCCAAGGTCGCTTTCACCAGCAGAAGATGGCACCCTTTCACCATGAGTCCTTGACTAGATAGGGTAGATAGAGTGACATTAGGGACACCAATACTTCAAAATACTTTTTAGTCTAAGCGATTTAATAGCGTTAATTTTAACACCTCAAAAAATGGGTTTCAGCGTCTTGTATCTTGGGATTCTAGAAACAGAAGTGAAAAGTGTGAAATAACACACAAAAGCCAGCTTTCCCGACCACCAAACAAATCAAAAGTACAGTTATCATAATCTATAAATGCAGTAGAAATCAACAGTTTATATTAATTATTATTAATTTGAAAATAAATATTTCATATAAGTAACACTTTTTTCCGCAAGTATTCGAATACTTTAGTGAGTATTTTTTATGTACACAAAATAATTTTTTAAAAACTACTTAAACAGAATTCTGTACAACAGTATATAACACACAGATTTAAAAAAAGAATGCACAAAATTAAATATGGATAAATATAGCATTCTATCTAAAAATGTTCTATAGAAGCATTTGTTTTAAACAAAAACATCACAAAGACACAAAAACATATTTTGTGGTATTTTAAAGACCAAGCGAAATCAAAATGAGTATAAATATATAATAAAAAATACCAAGTCATTAGTTTTAAATTATTTTTAAAGTATAAAATATTCGAACACAAGCACTAAAAGCGTTGCCATTTAATGTACTTTTATGTTTAAACATCATTGAATATTTTTAAAACTATCTATTATATTCTCATTTACAAAATCTATATGAAAAAAATAGAGCAATCGTCAAAAAATTCGATCTCAAGATTTTGACGAATTCCGGTATTTTAGACCTCTCTGATTCCAAAAAAAAAAAAAAAAAAACGTTGTTGGAACTATGTCTGTGTGTTTGTAATCTCAATAATTCAAAATTGCAATGAAATTTGACATGTTGGCAATTGTAAATCTATTGTATCAAATTTTGGAATAAATTTGGCAAAGGGAAGAGGTACGCTTTTAGAGAGTTTATTGGATTTTATATATCCTATGAAATCACACAAATATGATAAGAATCTACACACGAAGAAAGCCATATTCACAAATGTGTTTTTAACACATGTATTGTTTTTACTCACACCCAATTAAATATTGCTTATATTTTACATTATTGAGTTTGTGTACACGCGTGTCGCCGCTTCTTTTATGGAAAATGTGAAATGCATTTGACTGCGTGAACATCGTCGTTGTTCTAATTGAAAATAAGTTTTTAAGAAAATCGTGAAAGACCAAAGAAATATGACATAATCAAATAGACATTTTTTTTTTGGGGGGGGGAGTTTCTAAATGGAATAAAAAAATATACTTTCTTTATACTTACTTTCCAAAATTATCACCTGAAAATATCAAAATTGTCAAATAAATAAAGTATCAAACCGTCAGTGAAAAAAATATTTTTTTGAAGTAAATCTATTAATGTTAATTGAGAACTCTCGATTCGAAATTGGATAAGTACAAGCACTTTCGATAAGCCTTTAAAAGTGGTATTCTTACATGGATGTATTCGAGAAAATCGAAAGCCAAAAGGTATTTCAAGTATAATACGATCTAGTTAACATAACTATTTTTCTTTTCAAGTATTTCTAAATGACGCAAAATTTAAAAAAAATCTGTTGAGCATTATAGATTTCTATAGCTGACGAATAAACAAACAAACGTTCATAATTTTGTACCTGAGAGGTAAACTATTTTTGGCATTATCCCTACCGCCTCTTTGAAGGGCAAAATGTCGTAGCTGCAGATCGAAGAGAAAAAAGATAACTCTCAAAAAATAAATTTGCACATTGCAAAACATTGTGCTCTGGAACTTCTTTCGGATCTCCTGTAAAATGCTAAAACTGTTGCTGACAATAGTTTACCTCTGACGCACAGAATCATATGGCAGAAAATTTGACCTAAAAATTCCTACCTTACAGACGAACTTATGAACTGAAACCAATAATTTCTTCGTAACACTGCTAGCTGTCACGGCTCCCAAAAACGTCACAACGACATAAGTTTATGTAAATAAAAAAATCTTAAAAACTGTTTTACAGCACATGGTGAATTCTCATTTGCTAGTCTTGTTATTCTAATTGAAATATTTGGCTCCCTCTCAGAAAACTGTTAATATCCTACTTAATTGCAAAGCATCAAGGACAATTTCATCGAGAGAGTTTACCACAAAAATGATTCCTTCTTTGAATCATTAAATTTTCCGCGATACAAACTGCATTTCACAGTTTATCTGCGCAAAAGACTGCGTAACACATAAACGCTAATTGTTCATCAAATTACACAATACATCCATAAACTCTTACGCAATTTCGCATAGCACAGTGATATTTGTAAATGATATAAAGAACATTTTATAAAATTAATATCCCTTCTAAGTTTTATTTAGTTCATATTGAGATATTTAAAATACAGTAGAACCCCGCTCATCCGAACTAATTGGGACCGGTGCCTGTTCGGATTACAAAAAATTCGGATTACCCGAAATTCCGATAAAAATAGAAAAGATGTGTGCCAAAAAAATGTAAGTTATAAGTACTCAGTACTACTATCGCATGAATTCTTTTATTCAAAAGCAATAGAAAGAGAATTTGTCTCCCCTTTTCATTAGAATAATGGATGTGGTCCTTTTTGAAGTGACCTTATCTTACGGCGAACTCAAGAAGAGATTAATTCCGCTGTTTTTAGTATGTATATTTAAATCTTTTCAGATAATATTTTCAATCACATATAATTTCCGAAATTAGAATCCGTTCCGATTAACCGGAATTTCGGATTAGCGGGGTTCTACTGTATAATGACTCTCTAATGGATTCCTCTCAAAATTCGATAGAGATATACAATTTTTGTGTAAAGACCACATAACAAATTTCATTACAGCTTATTCCGTTTTTGAGTTATATGATTCACAGACAAATAATAAACTCCTCGTGTTTTTCTGACACAGGGAGATCTAAAACGTGGAGATTTGCAGAAATCTCGTGGTTGAATTTTTTGACGATGACAATACTCTCTCTTTGAGAAAGTAATAAGAGAGAGAGAAAATTTGAGATTCTAGATAGTAAGAAATCACTCTTGTATGTCATTTTTATTTACCCGATCCTGATTTCGAAAAAGCCTTGCAAATCAAATCATAATTTCGTCCTTCATTGTAGAAAAATACGATATTCCGCATTACTTTGATACATTTAAATACGGTCTTCGTTTTGCGAATCATTTTAAGGTCGCCTATAAAAAGGCTATATTCCTTACGAATTTCATACTAAAACGCATTTCAAACAGAAAATATTTATGTTTTATATCCAACTGCAATCACAACGCCAGAGATGGGTCTCCACGCTGCTTTTCTAATTTAATATTTATCAATCTCAATTGACGAAGAATCACGTATCTGGAAAGTGCCTTTTTCGAACAACGTGCCACGTGGCCACGTAAAAGAAAGAAGAAAATGCAATTGCTTTTAAAAGTGGAAACGTGACTGCTACCTGGAGTAACAAACCAGAAAGAGAAAAATCTTAAAAGAGCCGTATAGGGCTTCTTAAATTTTATGATGATGCCGGTTTTGTCATCAAACCTCTGAAACTTCTTCGAGATTGGTACCCGAGAAAGTCATACCGTTTATTTCAGACATGAAGTTTTTATGGAGCTGTCTTTATAACGGTTGTATTCGAAAACAATATCACGAGTAGTTGCTCTTAAGGAACGAAAGGGAAATTTGTATCTTAAATATGAATAGGCACTTAAAATTTGTGGAATTGCCAAACCATTAAATTAAACAATGGGGAATGTTTAAAGAGCTATCAGTAATTTTTTAATGCTGCATTATGATAAGGTACTTCTTGTTTTAAAGTTATTGCTTTAAAGGATTGTTTGGAAAATAAAATATGGAGACAAATGGTTGAATAAAGAGTTATTTGATGGTGAAAATCTAAAAAAGAATAATCTTTAAGGGAAGGCTAGTGAAAAGTTTTGTCTTTCCATCCGTCATTATTTACATTAATTTTCTCAGTTAAAGTTTTCATACCTGTAAAATATGACCATCAAACATAATACAGAAAGATTTTATCTGAAATTCTTCTAGGTTTATATGAAATGTCCGAAATAAGAAGGAAAGATACAATAAAGGGAAGATACACTTTTCATTACCCTGCTTTCTTTTTGTACAAGTTTTCCTGCTTTATACAGAATTGTAATGAGACTAGCTTATTATATCCCGAGTTACCAGAAATTTTAACTTAATATCATTAACAATCGAATTCAAAATAATCATTAAAACGTCGATCTAGTGGCCTGTTTGTCAGAGAATTAAGTAAAAAACAAAAGGTATAACAAATAAAATGTGCAACACATTTTACACACATAATTTAATGGAATACATATTCAATGGGATGCAAATAATTTACTTATGTATTTAATGGAATATAAATTTTCAATACTACAGCAATCCATTTGCATGAATAATAACATGCGAAGAATGTAACATTTCGGACGGTAAGTCCTTTGAACACTTACTTTATGCATTTAAAAGTTTTGCTGTTGATACTGAGTCCTATTTGCCATTATCGTATCTTTCATGCTGTGAACGCAATGTTGTTATTCATGCACCAGGGCATTGTGCTATTGAAAATGCGTATTCCAGTAAATCTATCGCCCTATTTGCCATTATCGCATCTTTCATGCTGTGTACGCAATGTTGTTATTCATGCAACAGGGTATTGTGCTATTGAAAATGTGTATTCCAGTAAATCTATCACCCTATTTGCCATTATCGCATCTTTCATGCTGTGTACGCAATGTTGTTATTCATGCAACAGGGTATTGTGCTATTGAAAATGTGTATTCCAGTAAATCTATCGCCCTATTTGCCATTATCGCATCTTTCATGCTGTGTACGCAATGTTGTTATTCATGCAACAGGGTATTATGCTATTGAAAATGTGTATTCCAGTAAATCTATCACCCTATTTGCCATTATCGTATCTTTCATGCTGTGTACGCAATGTTGTTATTCGTGCAACTGGGTATTGTGCTATTGAAAATGTGTATTCCAGCAAATCTGTATTACATATTTGATCTGGTGTATACTTCTTCTTTTATTTAATTCACTGACAAACAACCCCTTGTGATGCATCCCATCCCATCCTTTGCGTTTCTGACCCCATGTTCTATTGCAAAAATGACTTGTTTTTGTACGCCTGGCCTACGCCGAAAGTTTGTAAATCACCTTTCGGGACACCCTGTTTATATATGCTCTCTTGTATATAAATTATTCTTTCTTTCTGTCTACGGAAGTTTACAAATTGCATCCACAAAGCTATAAAAATCTATCAAAATATTTGACAAATAGCATCATACTATTAAATCACAATGGATGGCACTTTTCAGTAATAAGAATTCTATCTTCCAGACCTAACTAATTGTATTTCAAAAAGTAATAGGGTGTGCATCGTGCAAGCTACGGAACTACTCAAGTATGAATCTGAAGTGACAGTGAATGTAGCGTACAAGCCATGAAATTTTTATAAAACTTCAAATTTCAATAGTGAAATCAATCCAAGCTACAGTCGTCAGAAATAAGAACGTATACCTCCGATGAATTAAAGCTCACGCCAGACATCAGGAAACTGAATCAGAGGACAATCCAGCTAATCCAGCAACCACGCGACGACGTTCATTACCTAGCTTTCCCAAAGTTTTCTAAAAAGGGAATTGATTAACACTTTTCTTGCCAAATGGCAAAAAGAACGGAATGCCAGTCCAACAAGCAATAAATTCCATAATTTTCGTCCAAAAGTAATTGCCATCGATCTCCCGGCGAAGGTAGAAAGTCATGCTTCCTTCGGAACATGATCCATTTCCCTTAGTGTCTTAAAGGTAGAATATAGGGACTCATTCCGTTTGTGTATTCTTAATTGCTTTTCCTCCCATGTCTTAAGAAACGAACAGCAAACCTACAGGGTGTGTAGAAAAAGAGTGGGTCTTATTACAAATGAAATAATAAGCGCACAATGGCAGTTATTTAAGTTATTTTTTGGAGATGAATGAGTGAGGACCGGAGTTTTTGTTTAAACACTTCTTCAAATTTTACCGATAGATGGCTCTCCGGCTTCAGTAACCATAATGGTAACAGTTCGGTTTTTTTCTTTCTTGTATACAAAGAGAAAGAACTCGAGATTTTGACGAACCTCCACGTTGTAGACCTCCCTCAGTCCGAAAATCGCAATTTTGGAATTATGTCCGTCTGTGTGTCTTTGAACACGATAACTCGAAAACTATTAAAGCTACAGGGATGAAATTTGGTATATGGTCCTGACACATAATTTGTAGGTTTCTATCAAATTTTGGACAAAATCCGTCCACGGAAAGTCTGTCTGTCCGTTTTAATGTGAACGCGATAGCTCACAAACTTGAGTAGCTAGGTAGATAAAATTTGGTACACAGTTTTATCATCAGGAATGTAGATCCGTATAAAATTCTGTCTGTCGGTCTGTATGTTCGCATACTTGTAAAAATTATATCTCTTAAGCCCTTTGGCTTAGATAAATAAAACTTGGTATCGCGGATGTTAACATGAATTATAGATCTGTTCCCAATTTTCATCTCAATCGGTTAACCAGCGGGAGTGTTCTCCCCTAAACTTTCTCGTATACTTCCCCCAAAAGGTGCCATTTCCCCTTCCCCCGCGCGGCTAAAAAAATTCGAACCTACTGTTACCCAGAATCCAATGACTATCAGAAGGTTTTTCATTATAGTGATTGAAAAATATCCAGGCAAAGAATCAAATTCAAAGAGATGCGCTCTGCTCTTGATGGCTCAAGGACAAACTTACGTGATTCGCTCAATAGCTTTCGCGTGCACAGAAGATTGCTTCCAGTACGCATGCGCGTGGAGATAACGGATTATTTTCAAAATTAAATTATACAGACCGACAGACAGTCAACCCTTTGACGGATTTGGCCCAAAATTTTATACGGACCTACATTCATGACGATAAAACTGCGTACCAAATTTTATCCATCTAGCTATTCAAGTTTTTGAGTTATAGCGTTCACATGACTTCGGACATACAGACAGACAGACTTCCCGTTGACGGATTTTGTCGAAAATTTGATAGAAACCTACAAATTATGTTTAAAGACCACATATCAAATTTCATCCCCGTAACTGTGATAGTTTTCGAGTTATCGTGTTCACAGACAGGCATAATTCCAAAATTGTGTTTTTCGGACTCAGGGAGGTCTAAAACGTGGAGATTCGACAAAATCTCGGGTTCGAATTTTTTGACGATTACAATACTTTCTCTTTGCATACTTCGTAAACGAGAAAGTAAAAAAGAGGTGTTCAAATTGCATATTCAATTTTTTTTTGCTTTTGATCTCCACGAGCATGCGTACTGGAAGCAATTTCTTTGCATGATATTCAGCGGCTTCATGACGAAAGGCTTATGCTTAATGACTCCTGCTTGGCGTATTTTTCTTCCCTTTTGGCTCCTTTTCACCCCTTTTGGTGAATTCTGATCTTGTTCGGATTATTTTATTTCCGTTTGTTTTGTTGCTTTTACATGTCCTGGAGAAACTTGTTGCGTTCTGGGAATAGAGCAGGTTCGAAATTTTTATCCGAGCGAGGGTGCGGGGAACTGACACGCTATACGAGAGTTTTTGAGACATGAGTGTACGAGAAAGTTTAGGGGAGGCCACTCCCGCTGGTTTCATACGTAACTGCGTTATTGCATCGGACTACACGAAACCCAGTATCAAAGGTATGAATCAACCACTTATTCGCAAATCTTATTTCAAGCGATGTCTTCTTGTGAGATCACTTAAAGAGAGCTCACGACGCTGACAGAGCTGGAGCGACTCATCATTAATAAATGTGCAGCCATTCCATCAGGGCTTCGTAGCTGATTTCGTACTTCTCTTGTGCCATATCATTGCTGGAGATGATGGGCATTGTCTTGTGATTTCCAATGGTTAACAAAGTCTGAAGCTTCAGCACCACCGCTCGATGGTTGTACTAACGTAAGGAAGCACACTAAAAGAAATCTCTGATCTCACTCATTTATCTCCTGCAAGAATAGTATATTAAATAGCTGTCATGGTTTGCTTCCTATTCAGTCTTAAAAATCGCCAGTCCCTTTCTGGACACCCTGTCTGAAACTAGCCTATGATTAACCTTTTCCGGAGAAATCGGTGCGGATGAGATTTTCATTATCTGTCAGGAATCTCATTAAATGCAGAATCAGTCTGGTGGAGAAGAGTGCTCCCCTATAAAGTGTCAAGAGCAAAGATTAGACATTTAATGAGATTCCTGACAGATAATGAAAATCTCATCCGCACCGATTTCTCCGGAAAAGGTTAATCATAGGCTAGTTTCAGACATGTCCGACAAGACCTCCAGAACACAAACAGGATTAATGTCTTTTGCTCCTATAACATACTACACAGCAATTGACAGTGGATCATTGACGTCAACCCGTTTGTGAAAGATATCGCGAATTGGACTCGATCACATAAGTTAATTTTTGTAATCTTTTCTTTAGAATGGTCTGCCGAATTAACTTTCATGGACTGACTTGTGTATATTACTATTTCATTTTCTAATTTTTCTTTTACTATCTCTCTCTATTTTATTATTTTTAAGTTTTTAATTTTTCATGGTTTTCTTTCCCTTTATTCCACTATTGTTCTCCCAAATTGATAAGGACTTTCAGATTCTGGTTTCAGATGCTTTAGTGAGATGCAAGTGTATCTTTTATGTTTTTGAACACACGACGTTTCAATGTTTCTGCTGTATTAAAATATTATTCTCACCTGTACAGTTTTCTCTTTGATTCTTTGATTTTTTCGAGGAAGATTGAAAACGCTACTAAACGAAAACTGGAGAAAACTTTGTTTTCTTTCGTAAGAGCGTAAAATTAAAAAATAAGAACAGTGTATTGAAAAGAAAAATGGAAAAAATAAACAAAGCGTTCTTTCGGTATTAAATCCCAGATCGATTTTTTTAAAAAAATTAAGAGTTCTTCAACTGAAAAAAGAAAGAAAAAACCCCATTATATTGTAATGTTCCAAAAGTTTATGAGAGAGTTATGGAATATTGATCAGTTATTTTTAGTGATCCCTCATTCTGACTTTTGAAAATGCTTTAAACGCCTCGCATTAAAATTCCACTGGGCATTATCGCTTTTCATTTGTTGATTTAAGACTAATCACAGTCGTGCTAAATATCGCCTGCAGAACCTGTTGACCTTGCTCCAGAGTCCAGCACCACCCTTTCTCTTTAATTGAGCACCCCCGGAGGGAGGGGGGTCGATCGGCAAAGGAAACAATCCCTTTATCTTTTTTATCAGTCGGACGCATCTCCGTCACTGCAGCCATCACGCGAGGAAGGCCGATATCGATCAAGAAGTTATTATTTTTTCAATTCCTGCTTGGCTCAAGGCCATGGGAAAGTTTGAGAAGAGCGGGCCCTCAGGGGCCCTGACGCAGGCCCCATTGTTTGTTGTGGCGCGTCGCTGGGGGTTCAGTGGGTTAATGACGCTGTCGACTAACATGACAGGAAAGGTAATCAATCGAGACGCCATGTTTGGTCAATCTTTATAAAAAAATACTACGCTAGTGTGCACTGTTTGCATCGTTTACATCTGTTTATTCCATGGGGCAATCATAGTTCATGCTTTTTTTAGACACTTAAAAGACGTTCTATTTCCGACGAGATGCAGTTTGTTTCTTGAAATGCTCACATGTTAAGCAAGCTTTCGAAGCATCGGTGGTTCAGTGGTAGAATGCACGCCTGCCACGCGGGCGGCTCGGGTTCGATTCCCGGCCGATGCAAAGCTAGTGTGC